>BLSH010024085.1:108600-124398 GCA_018402905.1 Glandirana rugosa
CGACCCCCCCTCCCCGACTAGTGTCCTTCTAAGACACATTGTGGGTTGCAGGGGTCTGTAGGACCATTCACAGCTTGTGTATGCACAGTGGGAGGCCAGCTGTGAAGCCTCAAGGAGTCACAGCCGGCTTCCCCCATGTGCTGGGACCCAAACTCAAGACATAGTTCTGGTCAGGTCAGTAGATTGTATAAAAAAAAGGTCTGGATTCATTCCTAAATGCACAAAATATAACTGGAAATGAAAGTGGTAGTAAAGGCAGAAGGTTTCCTTAACCTTAATGCATTCTCTGCATTAAGTTAAAAAAACCTTCTGTGATCAGCCCCTCCCCCCCAGCCCCCCTAAATACATAGCTTCTCCTGATCTTGATCAGGAGCGTTGCTCTCTCTCTCCTCAAAGGATATGGAGCCATTGTCATTCAAATCCTGTAAGGAGGGAGCAGGAGGGCTGGGCTGAGCTGCACTGTGTGTGTCAATGGACACACATAGCCCAGTTCAGGAATTAGGTCACACAAATGCCCCCATAGAACGTTGCTTGCTATGGGGGCACTCATTATAAGTAACACCAGAGATTGCTGATCCAGGGAATATTCAATTGCCTTATGGGGGATTAGAAATGTATTTTTCTCCCTCACTAGAGCAAAGTGGTCCATGTTTCATAGTTTTTTTGCCTTCCTCTGGATCAACAGTGGCTATAGCAGCCTATATGTGAGGGGAGGGGGTACTGTTTATTTATAGTTAGTTATTATTCTTCATTGGCTGAACTAGATGAACTCTTTAGTCCTTCATTTCCCAGCAACAAAAATTGTATTAACGCTGGCTACGACAGAGCAGTCACTCCCCATACACTTGCATAGGCCTGTTAAACCCTACAGTCAATGGGTCTTAAGAAGATTTTTGTAACTGTCAGACACAGAAGATGAAGAACTAAAAAAGACCTGATCATGGTGATGGAATTGGAGGGTGGGGTTGTGGGGGTGTGGTTTTAATCACCATTAACAATGTATAACCAAAAATCTTAGTCTTTAAAACTAAAGCACCATATATCAAACAGAATTGTATATTTTAAATCATATGCAACGCTGTACACCTACAAAGTGGACAATATTTCCCTGAATGAGGATAAACCATGATAAGCAGCAGTGGCGGCTTGTGAAGTTTTAGAATGGGGGCCCGCCAGACCCCGCCCTTCCTTTTTGACCCCTCCCACTTATCATAAGCCCCACCCCTTATAGAATCCACCCACTCTGTCCCCTGTATTCCACTTGCTTCCACTCCTAGTGTCAGGAGTATACAGCTCATCATCACAGGACAGAGTATACAGCTCAGTATCACAGGACAGAGTATACAGCCTCAGCATCACAGGACAGAATATTCAGCCGCAGAATCACAGGACAGAGTATACAGCTCAGCATCACAGGACAGAGTATACAGCCTCAGCATCACAGGACGGACTATTCAGCCCCCGAATCACAGGACAGGAGTATACAGCTCAGCATCACAGGACATTACAGATCAGGATATATAGCTCAGCATTGCAGATCATGGTATATAGCTCAGCCTCACAGATCAGGGTATACAGTTAAGCCTCACAGATCAGGGTATATAGCTCAGCATTACAGATCAGGTTATACAGCTCAGCCTCACAGATTAGGGTATACAGCTCAGCCTCACAGATCAGGGTATATAGCTTAGCCTCACATATCAGGATATATAGCTCAGCATTACAGATCAGGGTTATGATGAGGATAACAATGACGCCAGGTGTATTATACAATGACGAGGATTCCTAATCATTGCATTATACACCCAGCGTCATCGCTATCCTCATCGAGTGAGGGAAGGGATTTGTGTGTGCGGAGTGGAGGAGCAGCTCGCAGCTGTCAGAGTAGAGACTGAGTCAACTAGCTAGGAGAAGAGACAGACTGTCACTGAGCCTGAGGCCCACGGTGATTTACATACCATTAGGAGCTGTGTCACTCAGCTCAGGCCTTTACTTCACCAAGCGTCGGTCGCATTCTGTCTCAGTCCATTCCACACAGTGAGCAGGGAAACTGGAAGTGAAGCAGCGGTGCCGCAAAAAGCACCGCCCACTGTCCTCTGGTCCCCGCCAATTAAAATATAAGCACAGGAACTAGAAACAGATCACTGGAGAGTGGGATTGTTCAGAAAGGATCGCTTGCGCCCCGAACACTTACTAAACACGGGCAAATCAGCTTCCCAGTTGCAATCAGCCGATTGCAAGCTGGGAAAGCTTCCCATAGACTGATGTGTTTCCGGCACCTGGATACTCTTAAAGTGACCACTTTTATTTTTTGAGAATAGCTTGGGGGGCGGCGATTGTGCGCCCCTATGGACGGGCCACCCCTGATAAGCAGTATGGGTGGGTGGGATGCTTGTAGTTTGCTACAGGTTCTTCTGAGGGACTTTTCGGATGTCAATTTTGCAGAACAGCCTAAAAGAGTAGTCATAGTATAAATTATAAATTGAATTGAAATAAAAATAAAGGAAAAAATGTGAGGTGGGGGAACAGTCCCATGGGACCACTTCTTTATTTTGTGTCCCTAACATTTGACTGAGCAGAAGTTACCCATTCATGAATCAGTCATCTCTTGTAGGTTCTTGATGGTAGCCAGGTCGCACCTGTAACTGAAAGTCCTCCTATGTCTAGGAACACCACACTTAGTATGTTAAGTAAGTTATGTTCCCTCTCTTTTTTCTCTACCTACAGCTAACTTTCTTAGTAATATCCAACCACTGGTTCTGTATGATTCCTAGCAGTTTCCACCTACTGCCTGTTGATTGATGACTGCATTGCTTTTCTCATGGAAATGAGACAACTGTATTTATACAAAAGAAAATAAAAAAATATTCTAGAAGAAATTAAGTACATAAGAATGCAACATATAAAAAAAAAGTCAGCATTCAGGTACAGGATATGAAAACACAATTCAGACAATAAAAAAAAAAAATCAAATTTTCCAAATGTGGACAAGAGGCTTGCGGTGTCAACAAAAACAGGAAGACGATATTGAAGGGATTAATATAAATAGAAAAGCATTTACACACTTCATTAAAACAGCAAATAAATAACCGAGATACATAGGAGATATCCTAGCCTGTGGTTTGCTGAGAGAGAAACTTCATATTTTAATGAATATTTTACAGGCGCTAGCTGGTTTATTGTCCAAGTTAAGCCTGGTGTTATGCCGACACTGCAATATATACAACATATTGGAGCTGCAGAGCAATCTGATAATAGTCCACAATGAATAGCGTGTCAATGGCAGCGCACTGTATTACACTACTGCACAAATAAACTGTAATAGGAAAGCTGTGAGATAATTACAGTATATAAATGAAAATACATGTATCAATTGATTTCAGTTTGCTTGTTAGTCCCATATCTAAAAACCAGTATATAAGTTTATGAGCTATTTGTATTTAAGGAGAATTTCAACTTATACAATATTATAAGTATAAACTAGGATTTTTATTATGAATGTTCTTACATGGAATGTACAGTGCTTTTGTATACATTTTATTTATAAGGCCCCTTTCACGTGATCGGCCCGCTCGGATCGGGCCTGTCCGTTTATCAGGCAGATCCGAGTGGGCCACCCATTCACTTCTATGGGCAAGTGGATGTCAGCAGAGATGTGTCCGCTGACACCCATCTGCCATCCGATCCGCTCAAAACAGACGTATGGGAGATACGTTCCCCTTCTGTCCAGTGGATCAGATCGATGGGATCGGATGAAAATGGACATGCAGTCCGTTTTCATCCAATCTGCTCATAGAGAACAGCTGGGATCTGACATGTCCATCCCTGCACAGTGAGCAGAGACGGACCTGTCATCCGTCTGCTCAGCATGGATCAACGGAGCGATCTCCCGCTGAGCTGGCTGTGTCCGCTGAGCGGATCCGTCCGTGTGAAAGGGGCCTTATAGTTAGGACTAAAAATACAATTGAAAAATATTTTTGTTTACTAAATATGAATACATGGCTCCCTGTAACTATAACACAAACCCTTCCTGTTATGGTTTTATATTGCATTATTAAGGTTTAATCGGATCTTCCCTTGCCAGTTGCATACCTTTTAGCTTGATTATTGAGATCTGCACAGAATATTTTATTTTATCTTAGACCTATACATCTCCCCTAGTGCCTGAAACATGTACAGTGTCTCTTGCAACCTATGACTATAGGAAAAAAGTGGAAAGCAGATAAGTACAGGCCGAAGAAGTCTTGCATTTCTTTGCATTCTCTCTCATTGCAGAGGCAGATAAAAGCACTACAATCAACAGCCATTTTCAAACTTTCAGCCGGCATGCAGAGAAGAACCTACTGACCATGTTTGCATGTTTTCCATATTAAATTGAAGAGAGTTGACCTGCCTAGATTATTACTAAAAAAATGAAAAATGGAGTAAAATGCCCAAAATCACAAATGTATTAATGTGGGGTGGGGTGGGGGGTATATCAGGTGAGTAAAAACATACCACAGGCACTGAAAGTCTCTCATGATACCAGTGTCCTGCCTAGAAATACAACCATCACCAGAAAGAGAAGTTAACAACATGTCTGCATTCCTGGCTCCACCCCTTCCAAAACATCAGCATGTCACAGGCATGTGCTCCAGGGTTAGAGATTCCCTTTCATCAGCCTCAAATGATACCAATGTCCAGAAATACTCGGTGTGAGGAGAACATACCAACACGTCAGTTGTCCAAGTTCCATCCCTTCCAAAACATGAACAGGTCACAAGAGACTAGAGATTCTCCTTTAATATTTGAGGATGAGGAATGGGAATCTCTAGCTCTGAAATGTGTTCCTGTTACCTGTTGACATTTTGGAAGGGGTGGAGCTTTGGTTGCTGATATGTTGGTCTCTTCTCTTTTATGCTGAGTGCTTCATCTTCCTGATGGTTGTATTTCCTGCCAGTGACTGGGCAGGACTTTGGCATCAGATGAGACTTTCTGTACCTCTGGTCTGTACTTACCGACCGCCGCATCTATTTTTATGAGTGCACCTTTCTCCATTTTAGTAAGGGGCTAGGGGTAATAGCACATGCACTTTGTGAGCACCAAGAATAATGGGTTGTTTGTTTGGGTTGGCTTAAGAATCCCCCTTTCAGGCAGACTGTATGTGCTGTCAAGTTTTTGAGTTATACACTGTGCCAGACTAAGGCCAACACCAGCTCACAAGTCCTCGGAGCTCAAGGAAACCTATCTGTACTTTCAGCAAGTCACCAAGTAAGGATTCATAGAGCAAAGTTAAAGTGTCACTAAACCCACATCATAAAAACTAGGCTAGGCTCCTGTATTTTCTTTTTTTTTTTTTTTTTAGAGGTTACACCCCTGTGATTTTGATTTTTTCCTTTGGGTATAGGCCCGGTTAATTTGTTTTGCTAGGATAAGGCACCTACGTTTTTGAGTCCTGCTTGATATGACAACGTACTCTATTCTCCCAAGTGCTGGGAAGGGTCACAGGGGTGCCCAGTGTAGCTCCCAGAAATGGTCACTATACTTAGAGTCAGAAGCCCTTGTAGTGAGGGTAGTAGCAGTGTAGTTTCCTAGGTAATCGCTAGAGGTCCCCAGTGTAGAGTGAGGTGTGCCATTGACAGTGAGATAGTGCCAGCCCTGCCCTTGCCAATGTGGGGCATCTTGGGAAAGAGGTTCTGTATATATAGTCTGCCAGAAGCCAGAAGCCAAACGCTTCCTCTTAGAGGGGTAGGTACAAAAGGTGCAAGACATTTGAGACTACTCACATCTCCTAAAAAGGTGCGGGCTTCTCAACTCATCTCTCCTCTTTTATTGCTTTCTTTATTGTTTGCAACTCAAAGAATGTGACATCACCTCTGGGGTGACTGACCTGTGTAAATATGTAAATCAATTGGTTCAGTGAAAGGTTAAAAGGCTTCCTGTTGTTTGAACTCCTCCTCCTAACTTTAAGCTGAAAACATCCTTTGGAAACACACTTTTTGCTGGGTGAGGCTGCTATAAGGGTCCATTGTCCTAAGGCCTGAAGCAGGTATGGATTAGACTACTGATGGTTCCGGTAAAAAAGGGCCCCTTGGGGTGCTCTCATGCCCATAGTACACAGTGTGGTTTATTTACTAAAGCTAGAGTGCAAAATTAGTCATAGTTCTGCATAAAAAACAATCAGCTTCCAGGTTTTTTTGCCAAAGCTTAATTGAACAAGCTGAGGTTAGAAGCTGATTGGCTTCTGTGCAGAAATGTGACTAATTGTGCGCTCTCTAGCATTAGTAAATAAACCCCTGGGAGTCTATGGGGACCAACCTATGCCAGACAGGAATGGGTTGTGTGTGCTCCTCCACCACATGGAGGTAAGGGGTCAAGGCCTGGCTCATAATAGGGTTGAGGTCAGGTCTCTGTCCATGTCACTCAAATTCCTTCACACCAAGCTCATCAAACCATCTCTTTATGGAGCTGGCTTTGTGCACAGAGAAACAGAATGAAATGAAAACATAGGGTCTTATAAATACAAAGGAAATATGCCAACTCCCTACAGGATTTTCTCTAGGGGGGCCCCAGTACTGCCAGGCTAAAGTGCTAACCATTTAGCCACTGCACTGCCTGAAGCACCTGTTCCACTTATCGAATCTAATTCAATGTTCTCTCAAGGAAAACTCAGTCAATCACCTCTATTGATATAAGCCAGAGTATATTATTTCTCCGGGTACAAGGAGATAATGAGCAAGCTCTGGAACATATCACGAGGGACTCTCATCAAAATATACCTTCCCTGCGGCAAAACAGTGGCCCACAAATATTAATGACTGGAAGCTAAGAGGATTCTCCTCCTTCATCGAGTTCCTCGTTCCTTCAAGCTGTGAGGTTTACTGTTCTGTGCCAGGGCTCAATATTGCAGCTTCTCGTTATCCTCGAACAAGTTCATTATATACTGTAAATCTCTGCGTTAAATCTGAAATGGACCAGCTCAAAACCACTGTGCAGCCCTTAGAGTTTTTTTACTGCCACTGATGAAGTCCTGTCATTCCTGGAATTGAATTTTAATATTTGAGAAAAGAGAATCATTTGATGGTAAATCACTGTCTATACTGTATATAAAAACATCCATCCTGAGTTCACATTCAGTAACTTTGGGGTGGCTGAAGTAGAACTCTAGGTATATATACAGTATATAAAATCAGCCTTTAGTTGATTTACACTTTCATTGAAAGCCATCCATTTTTTTTCATTCATTTTTCATTCAGGTCATTAGATCCATCTTCATACTGCGCTATCTCACTCCCGCTGAAATCTGAAGTTAAGTTTAGAATGGGTGCGTCCCTCTGATGGGTGGGAGGGGGGTTTCTATATAGGAATACGTGTAACAACCTGGGGAAAAGGTCCCACATGAAATGCTCAAGGCCAAACGAAGAAGAGGAACTGTCATATAAAGGATTTAGGAAAGCCCAACAACTCCAAACTTAATCTTCTAGTTTACCCAATTGCAAAAGGGTCAGTATTAATAATCTGCCTATGAAGAGCAGGGCTTTATACATATGAGGGTAAACTCGATTTTGCCTAAGGACCATCAACTGCCAGGTCTGTGCAGTGATAACGGCTGTCATAATATATTTCTGATGTACTGAACTAAAATAAAAATAAATATATAAAGTGACATAACCCCTTCATTCTTTCAACACAAACCACATATATAAGCCCCAGCATAACAGGGGTAACACTAAATGCTGAATCTGCTGTGGTTGTACTGGGAGTCTAGTTAGTGCAGACCCGACTGGGCTTCTCGGTTACCCTGTGCCCCTAATACACACAGGGTGCTTACACATAAGAGGGCCAGGGGAAGCTGGAAAATGGGTTTCCAGAGCTCTCTAAAGTAAGCTGGGTTCCACAAGTCCCCGCCCAAAGTTACTCCCGTCACAGCCTCTTGTGAAGAAAATTTAAACTAGTTCCAACATTAGCGGTTACTGTACATAAAATCCAGTGGTTGAGGGTCCAAAACCTCGGTTCCATCACTATGGCTCTATGTCCTGGCCTATGGGCTGCATCAGAAAACACACATTCAATTGCTTACGTGGAGCTCCTCAGATTCCATTGGTTACAGGCCAGATCTATAGGGGGATCAGGCCAAACATCTGGGCCACAAATCTTCAGGGCAATGGGTTACAAGACACGTGGTTTTAAAAGGAAAACCACCTCACCAGCGATGTCGCCTGACCCATTTTTACCACCATCTGGTCTATGTCTTTGCTCCCAGGTATAGGCTTCACTTCCACTTCATAGGAATAAAGAGACTCAGTCCACATTCTCCTATTTCTGCTCTTTATTGTACAGAAATTTTTATAACACATTCTATAGACAAACATTATTCCATCTTGCATGGCTTGCACAAATCCAGATTTGTTTGCCAACCAACTTCCAGCTATCCTGGTGCTCACTCAACAGATGGCAACAGATGGCATTACCCTTAAGGAAAAAGTCACACAACGGAAACTTTACATCTTTTCATAGTCTGAGCTGAGTCCCTAAATCGTTCCCATGACTATTACATAGCTACACACGCATCTATCTACTCTGCACTATGCCAAACCTGTAGGCACTGACTCCGCCCCAGCTACACACCCATTCCTCCTTACCTAGGCTGAGACCCTGCGACACAATAAAAGGCCTTGCAAGAGGACCAAAAACACTTACAATGTTTTTCATTTGCTGATGTACAGACCTGTGATGACGTGCTATGTGCCCTGCATAAACCTCCGCCCCAGAGAGATTCTGGGGATGCCAAGGTCAGCGGACAAGAAGACTGGATGAGGCTATGGTACTGTATTGTATATGTTCAGCAAGAAAGCAGTGTCAATCTGGTGCCACCACCAATCCCTAAAGGTAGTACCAAACAAAGAGAACCCCTATGGACGGGACTTTAAAGGTGGAGGAACCAAGAATAATAAAAAACATATCTTCATATATATCAAATCCACATTTATTTCCATAGGTATAACATATAAAAAAAACTGTGAATGTGACAGATAGACCATTTAGTATATAAGCATATCCTGTTAAAATAATAAATAATTCGGATACAGCTGGCACGCATCTGCGTGTAGGTTCCTTCACATCATTCTGCAATCCTACGAAAGATGAAGAGAGCCCGACGCGTTTCAGGTTCAAGCCTTTCATCAGGGGCATATAGCAGAATGCAATTAGTGTACCTGGACATACTTTGTCTTGCTGTGTATTCAAATCAGATGATCCAGAGTGGGTTTTGCAATTACGGTGGGAGCAAAGAGATGGGGAGAGGTGCCAGTAATTTTCCCCCCTGTTTCACAACAGAGCATACTACTTTTCAATCTGCCCTATACTATTTCCATATTAGGATCCAAAATGGGCAGCAATATCAAACAGCGGTCTACACAGCACAAACAACGGGATCTGCCATCATGTACCAAGGGGGGAATACCTCCGACCAGTCTTGCCGCTCCCAGAACCACAGCAGCAATGTCTGGTGCAATGCAATGCCCATTTTGGATCCTAATATGGAAACAGTATAAGGCAGATTGAAAAGTAGTATGCTCTGTTGTGAAACTGGGGAAAATTACTGGCACCTCTCCCCCTCTCTTTGCTCCCACCGTAATGGCAAAACCCACTCTGGATCATCTGATTTGAATACACAGCAAGACAAAGTATGTCCAGGTACACTAATTTCATTCTGCTATATGCCCCTGATGAAAGGCTTGAACCTGAAACGCGTCGAGCTCTCTTCCTCTTTCGTAGGATTTCAGAATGATGTGAAGGAACCTACACGCAGATGTGGGCGAGCCAACTGTATCCGAATTATTTATTATTTTAACAGGATATGCTTATATACTAAATGGTCTATCTGTCACATTCACTTTTTTTTATATTTTATACCTATGGAAATAAATGTGGATTTGATATATATGAAGATATGTTTTTGATTATTCTTGGTTCCTCCACCTTTAAAGTCCCCCCCATAGGGGTTCTCTTTGTTTGGTACTATGGTACTGTAGGTATGGGACAGAGTGGAGGAGGTTAATATCATGTTACACGTACATTGTTTGTTTGCCTTAAAAGTATATTAAACAATGACCTTTTAAAACAGCCCATTCCGTTTAACCACTTCAGATCTGAAATGCCGGGAGGCCGTGAATAGACGTCCTCTCCTTTTGCTCGCGCTAGGCACATGCCGCCGCACGCCGCGTGAGCATGCCCACGGGTCGGGCGGACTCGGTGTCTGCCAGAGACCCGCAATCCCTTCAAAGAGAGCCTCGCTCTGTGAGGGGGGGGGGGGGGGGCATGACAGATCTACTGATCCCTGTGATCAGGATCAGTTAGATCTGTTATGTCCCTGTTAGCCCCGCCCCCACACAGTTAGAACACACCCAGGGAACACTTCACTGTCCCTTAGTGTTAACCCCTTCCCTTCCAATGACAATTATATAGTAATCAGTGTCTATTTTTAGATCTGATCACTGTATTAATGTCAATGGTCCCGAAAAAGTGTCAAAAACGTCAGACATGTCCGCCGCAATATCGCAGTCCCGATAAAAATCGCAGATTGCCGCCATTACCAATAAAAAAAATAAATGATAAAAACGCCATAAACCAATGTCCATAGTATGTAGGCGCTATATAACTTTTGCTCAAAACAATCAAAATACGCTTATTGCAATTTTTTTACCAAAAATATGTAGAAGAATATATATCACTCTAAACTGATGAATACATTTTTTTTTAGTTTTTATTTTTGAATATTTACTGTAGCAAAAAGTAAAAAATTTTGCTTTTTTTTCAAAAGCGTCGCTCTTTGTTTGTTTATAGCACAAAAAATAAAAACCGCAGAGGTGATCAAATACCACCTAAGAAAGCTCTATTTGTGGGAAAAAAGGATGCCAATTTTGTTTGGGTACAACGCCGCACGACTGCACAATTGTCATTCAAAGAGTGACAGCGCTGAAAACTGAAAATTGGTCCGGGCAGGAGGGGGGTTTAAGTGCCCAGTAAGCAAGTGGTTAAAATAGAAATGAAAGGCAAAACATTTGTGTATAGATATAAAAAAACATTATAAATACCCTTTGTTCCCTTTTTTTTTAATAAATTACCACATTCCCTCTGATCTCTGTTGCATAAGAGCTAGGGGAGGAGAAACAGCAGCACACTGAACGTCTCAGTGATTGGCTGTGCATGGGAGGGGGGGGGGGGTGTATCAGGACAAGTCTGATCATTGGATGAGAGCAGATTGATTTCTCAGCTAGGAAAGCAGAGGGACTGGCAGGAAAACCAGGGATATTGCACAAAGGAAGCAATACAGAGGGTAAAGACTACTTTCTCATACAAGTACATGGTACAACAGGCACATATCAGGAATATGAAATGTTGGGTTTACAAGTTTTTTAAATAATTCTGCTTCTGCAGTATATCTAGTCCCACCCTCTTTTCAGTGTGTCGTTAGTTTCTGTTTTGAGAACAAATAATTGCTGGAACTAGACATTCAGGGGTGTAACTACAGGGGTTGCAAGGGTTGCAATTGTAACTGGGCCCCGTGCTCCAGGGGGCCCGTGTGCCTTCCTTGTACACCTGAATAGGAGTCATGGCGGGGGTGGCATTTAGAGGAACCAATCTCCTCCATTTTCCTCCTAATGCAGGAGACTGGTTCCTCTATATGCTGCTCCCGCCGCCCCTCCTATCCAGTTTAGTTGTCTTCTGCTGTTCCCAGTGTCCCTGTGTGCTTCCCTGCCCCCCACCCCCACAGAGCTGTGTCTTCCCCCCTCCTCTCTCTTGCCAGCTGCTGTAGAAGATGTGTCATGATAGAGAGCTGGGAACGGGTCGGTCCTTCCTTTTCTGAATGGACAGAGTCAGTGATTGGTACCAATTGGTTCATTCATAACTGTAGCATAGTAACCTGTTTTTACTATACTTCAGTTTCTGAATGAATGGGAGGCTCGGTGCACAGCTATTCCTGTCCATTCATTCTGTGCAGCTGACACTACACAGATGGAGCTTGAGGGCCGAGGTTTGTTTAGACCCCTGATATCTCATCAAAGCCCCCCCAACAGGGCTCCTAAAAATGTTTTTAAAAATTTGTAAAAATAAAATTGTAAAAGAAATAAAATGTAAAAGTAAAAAATAATAAAATTGAAATACAAATTAAAAACTACTGACACCAGTGAGGGAACTATCAGGATTGCAAAGGTTGCAATTGTGACCGGGCCCTGGCATTTCACCACCATGGGGAGGTCCGAAGATGGCAAAATGGGGGCCCGCTGCAGAACTTGTGAATGGGACCCTGCTGCGGTACCGTAATAAAGGGACCTGTGATAGGAGTAAAGGGCCCCAGGATCAGTGGGAAGAGGGAAGGGCCCTGGCCAAGGGTCAGGGGGGCCCTTCATAATTTATTGCACCGGGGCCCTGAAGGTTCTAGTTACACATCTGTAGACGTTCTATGATTTTGTAACCGATCTGATGTTCATCTGTGAATATCTGCACAAGTTTTGGATTAAAGCAGTGTTTCCCAAACTTTTTTGTCTTGCGGCACACCAAAAAGAGCTACAAATTTTCACGGCACACCTGAAAAAGCGCACATTTCATCGTAGGTTTTATTTTTTTTTTTCAAATATCTTTATTATTTTACTATAAGAAAAAACACACAGTAACATCTAGTTACCTACACAAAGACAAACGTAAACATAGACAGGTGCTGCTCATAGTCAATACCTCCCTAACTCAAGTCGTTGAGGACAACCTCTGTTTATATAAGTATCTTTATACATAGGGAGGGAGCTATTTACCAAATTCTTCCATTGGGTCAGAGACGGAGGAGTCGATTTTTTCCATTGCATAGCAATGTTTTTCCTTGCATAAAACAGAAGTATCCCTATTAAAGTTCTCCATGCCAAGGTCGGCGCCAGCGTTCCGACCAATCCCAGTAAACAGGTCTCTATAGTTGGTTGAATTGAAATCGATGAGACGAACCCAATCACGTCTAACACCTCTTCCCAGTATTTCCTGATTCTGTGCCAGAAGATGTGCATAAAATCCCCCTGTGAAATATGGAACCACCAACAATTAGGTGGGACAGTTGTGTATATCTCATGTAATCTATAGGGCGTAAGGTAAGCTCTGTGAACTATTTTGAACTGAACTAAACGGTCTCACATAGAGACAAGGGAGTTGAAAAGAAAATCCAAGACTTCGTCCCAATTTTCATTATTTAATGTAGAGGTGTCATTTTGCCAGTAGCTCCTAAGCTTTGCTGTAGAGATGTTGACGGAAGATGAGAATAAAGATGGGATGTTGCTTTCTCTTCACATTTTGTTTGAAGTATTTGTTATAGTTCTGATTCAATCATGGTGCAAGAAGAATTTGGGAATTGTGCAGAGAAAGCATGAGATAGCTGCCAGTATTGAAAAAGGTAATGTGCAGGTACATTGTATAAGAGCGAGAGTAGGGATACAGAAATTAAAGATTGGTGTAAGAATATTTGTGAAACTAATTTAATCCCATATTTAGTCCATACATATGGGTCTGATATTTGATATACGTGTGACAGATTGGGATTCCGCCAAATCGGAGCTTTGGAAGAAATTGCTGTCTTGGGATATTTCTCGCATGCCAATCCTGCCCTCCAACCCCTTAGGGTGGCGAGCATAGTTGGGGTTAGTTTGTAAGGAGCTCTGGATCCCCTAAAGACCAAAAACTTAAGTGACTCTAGCGAACCTACTACTGCCGCTTCCAAACCTGTAGATGGCATGGCCACATTAAAGTGTTTAATTTATACCTAGGGGATTTGGAGCCCCAAAAAAAGGATGAGAACATTTAATTCAGTTTAGTAAAGAAAAGCTTGGGAAGCCATTGTGGAGAATACCTGAAGAGGTAGAGAAGTTTGGGGACTATTTTCATTTTAATTAAGTTGATACGGCCTAGTAAAGACAGGGGCAGATTTCCCCACGCCTTCAAGCTGGTCTTGATCTCCTGTATAACAGGGTTCAGATTCAATGAGAGAAAATCTGCAGCTTTAAGGTATATCACTGCCCCCAGATATTTCAATGTGTCTACCCACTTGAGGGAGGTATCTGATAGAACTATATCCTTGGCACCTTGATCAATTGGAAACAACAGTGACATAGACCAGTTAACCTTGTGTCCAGTGATTTTAGCAAATGAGTTTAGTACTGAAAGTGCCCCCTGCAATGATGATCCTGCATCATTGAGGAACAGCAGCATGTCGTCAGCGTACAGTGCTACCCTCTCTTCCAGCAGTCCAATGCGAAGACCTCTGATAAGTGACGAGGTATGAAGTGCCTCAGCCAATGGTTCAATAGCTAGAGCAAATAATGCCAGAGAGAGAGGGCAGCCCTGTCTAGTGCCTCTATGGAGTTGAAAGGGAGAAGAGAGCCCTCCGCCCACTCTTACTGATGATGTTGGACAACTAGATATCGTCTGGAGCCATTTAACGAAGACCATTCCCATTCAACGAAGTGTTTTCCAAAGAAAAGGTCATTCTATGGTGTCTAAGGCTTTTTCAATATCTAATGAGGCCACCGTTCATGTACCTATGTTTAGATGTTTAGCTTGGATATTGGTATATAGTCTTCATAGATTTACATCTGTGGCTCTGCCAGGCATAAAGCCCGTTTGGTCTGGGTCTATTACTGAGGATAATATTGGATGTAATCTAAGGGCCAGTAGTTTTGTAAGAATTTTGAGGTCACTATTCAGTAATGCAATAGGTCTGTGGAGGCACATAGTCTAGGGTCCTTAGGGGATTTATAGATAAGAGTTACATGCGAATGATACATAGATGCGGCCAATTTCCCAGCTTTCAGGCAATGAGTATATAGAAATGACAGAAGTGGTGACAACATATTACCGTAAGCTTTATAAAAGTCCACAGGAAGCCCGTTGGGGCCTGGGGCTTTTCCCGAAGGGAAAGATTGTATAGCATTTGAGACTTCCAACTCTGACAATGGCTGTACCATCGCTTCTCTTTCCCCATCCGAAAGTCAACCTAATGCCAAAGGATCTAAAAGATCTTGTAGGTCATGCGTTTGACAGTCATCCTCCAGTCCTGATGTGTATAATGTTTCATAGAACTTTTGAAAAGTAATACATCTGTCGGGGAAGTCACTGTCCTACTATCAGAAGTAACAAGTTCAAGGATAAGTGTAAAGGGATGATCATGTTGGGCCATCATTGCCAGTAATCAACCATTTTTATCCCCTTGTTCAAAAGCTAATTGTTTGTTTTTATACATATCTAATCTAGTACCTCAGCGAGACATAATTGTAGATCTCTCTAGGCGGCCTTCATTAAATCAAAATCAGTGGGGGTAGGATCTGAAGCATATCCTGCCATGGGTTCTGACACCGACTGTTGGAGGGAGACAACAGTTACCCTCTGCTTCTTTTTGGTAGCAGCGATGAGAGAGATATACTGTCCTCTCATAAATGCCTTGAATGCATCCCATATATTTTCAGGTGAAGCAGATCCTGTATTGTGTTCCCAGAACTCAGCTATCAGAGGGGGAATTTTGCCAACCAGGTCAGAATGGGAGATCCAATGAGAACTTAGAAGCCACAGAGGTGCGTTCCAGGGATTAGAGGAGTGCAGCTCTATGGCCAATGGAGAATGGTCTGACAAACCGCTAGGTAAATATTTAGCTTTATCGTAGGTTTTAAGAAGTCTCTCTCTGGGATGAGAGTAGCGAGGGGGCCTTGGGATGAGAGCATAGAGGGGGCACTGCGGTGAGAGCAGAGAGGGGGGCATGGGATGAGAGCAGGGAGGGGGGCTTGGGAT
>BLSH010024085.1:127761-142549 GCA_018402905.1 Glandirana rugosa
GGGAGAGACGAGAGTAGGGTTCGGGGGGAGGGATGAGAGCAGGGAGGGGTGCTTGGGATGAGAGCAGGGTGGGGTGCTTGGGATGAGAGCAGAGAGGGGACCCTGGGATAAGAGCAGGGAGGGGGGCTTGGGATGAGAGCAGAGAGGGGGGCTTGAGATAAGAGCAGAGAGGGGGCCCTGGAATAAGCACAGAGAGTGGCAGTTGGCATCTGTTTGATTTGAGGGAGAGGGGGAAAGGGGATATGAGCTGGGGGTGCTTTTGGAGGGTAGAGGCCTTGTGTTAGTAGGTGGGGGCCAGATTTGAAACCCCCCACACCCCCCCTACAAGCACCAGTCCTCTCCCCTCCAAAAGCACCTCCCCAGCACATATCATTCCTCTTGCCCCCCTTCCCCCATCACTTCTCCATGTGTGTATACTTGTTACCTGCCCCCCTTTCCCGGTTACTGTGTCCTCTATCCTCAAACTGTGCACAGACCTCAGATAATCAGCACAGCTCTTGCAGTGTAAGATCTCTCCTCCCCGGCTCCTCCTCCTCCTGTCTGTGTACATCGGAGCTGAGGAGAAGGATCCTCAGTGAGCTCTGTGTGATGTGCAGGCTCATGGGGGAAAGATGCCAGTGTCGGTTGCCACAGAGGGCGATCGTTGCATGAGGGTGCCCGGGCACCCCACAAGAGATGTAGGGAAGATGGCCTGAGTGCCTGACTCTAGCACGCCCTACAGTTACCAGAGCTCAGTGCTGGAAGTTCCAGAGTACCCTAATAGTTTGGGGATAGCCCCTTCCTGTTCCAACACGACTGCGCACCAGTGCACAAAGCAAGATCCATAAAGACATGTATGAGCGAGTCTGAGGTGGAGGAACTTGACTGGCCTGCACAGAGTCTTGACCTTAACTCGAACAGCTTTGGAATGAATTTGAGCGGAGACTGCGAGCCAGTCTTTTTCGTCCACATCAGTGCCTGACCTCACAAATGCACTTCCAGGAGAATGGACAGACATTCCCATAGACACTCTCCTAAACCTTGTGGACAGCCTTCCCAGAAGAGTTGAAGCTGTTATAACTGTAAAGGGTGGCCCAATGCAATATTGAACCCTACAAACTAAGATTGGCGTGCCATTAAAGTTCATGTGTGTGTAAAGTCAGGTGTCCCAATACTTTTGGGGATATTGTGTAAATATACAGTTGAAATGTACCGCAGGTTGACGGCGACAAAGTGGTGCGATATCAGAAATCGCCGTCATCTGACGGCGGCTGCGAGAACGCGCACTGTGAGCGCGCGCGCCACCGGAGGCGCGCCCGCGCGCTCACTGTGTTCGGGGAGGGCCAGGGAGCGGGTGCGGTGGCTTCCATTGCCGCCGGCTACCCGCGATACCCCCCCCCCCGAGTGAAAGAACGGAGGTCCATGTAAGTAAACACGGACCTCCGTTCTGTGAGAGGGGGAAGGGATGTTATCGCAGCCTTCCTCTACACGGAAGCTGTGGTCGCTTCCCTTCCCCTGCTAGGACAGTCCCCCCACAGTTAGAACACGCCCAGGGAACACAGTTAACCCTTAGAGCGCCCCCTGCAGGTTAACCCCTTCACTGCCAATGGCATTTGCACAGTAATCAGTGCATTTTTATAGCACTGATCGCTGTATAAATGCCAATGATCCCAAAAAAGTGTCAAAATGGCCTGACATGTCTGCGCCAATATCGCAGTACTGCTAAAAATCGCAGATCGCCACCATTACTAATAAAAAATAAATAAATAAATAAAAACCCCAAAAATGAATTCTCATCATCCGTAAACGCGGCCACTTTTGCGCAAACCAATCAATAAACGCAGATTGCGATTTTTTTATCGCAAATATGAGGAAGAATATAAATCGGCCAAAAACGGTGAAAAAAAGTGTTTTTTTTGTATTTTTTTTATTTGTATTTTAGCAAAAAGTAAGAAATTTGGGTTTTTTGCAAAATTGTCGCTCTTCTTTTGTTTATAGCGGCGATCAGAAATGACGCAGCGATGATCAAATACCACCAAAAGAAAGCTCTGTTTGTGGGAAAAAAAGGACGCAAATTTCGTTTGGGTACAACGTTGCACGACCACGCAATTGTCAGTTAAAGCGACGCAGCGCTGAATCGCAAAAAGGGCTCTGGTCCTAAAGTGGGAAATCCTTCCGGGGCTGAAGTGGTTAAACCAGCTGCTGACGGATGCTGTGCTAATCCCCAACATTCCAACAACATCCAACTATATACCAATTATTGAGTCCACATACCTGTACATTGTATCTTTGTTTAATAAGTCCTGATGAAGGGGACGGGGCTACAGCCCCAGAAAGGCAATGGCTTTTCAGACAACCTATTAACAATACATTTGTTTTTGGATTGGAATGTCACAGTTTGGTGCTTAGATTTAAAATTCAATTATCTCTAGCACAACCCATAGTTGCCAGCCCAATATTCAAATTCTTCTTATTTACACCCCCCCACCTCCAATAAGTGGATGACAAGAATAATGTGGAAAAAAAAAACTGGAAAATTCAGGCTCCTCTTTCCTGAGAATTAAATGTTTAGGGGGTTCATCAGGGGTCCTAGCCTTCCCCCACTCTACTAAAAAAAAAATTATATCTGTCTATGCTTTTGTTGGAGAATTGCTGCCTCTTTGGAAAGCTTTCCTCCAACTGCCTCCTGTAGTAGGATCCTTCCAGGCAGCCACCCGAGCTCCAGTCTGAAGCAAAGCCCCTCCCTAGCTGGGGTCCCTCAAGAGCCACCAAGGGACTCCCTCAGCACTGCATCACCTGACTCCCTGGCTTGTATGGTTCATCCAATATTTAAAGACACCTTGGTTTCCTGCCACACCCAGTTCCTGGGGATTGGCCAAGGACCTCCAAATAGGCAGAGCAGCCACTCCTAGCCTCCACCCACTAAGTTTCAGAATATTCTCCAATATTCTAGAACCAGGGAGAGGCACCAGAGAGCTGCCTGGATGAGTCATCCAGCCCTAACCTCTAATAACTCTGACCCAGACTAGTGTTTGTCTGTACTACTCCTAGTAGCACACTAGAGGGTGCTACATTACCTCAATGTATTCTCTGCATTAAGATAAAAAAACTCCCCATTATCTTTGGCTGCTCCCACTGATCCAGCCCCCTCCCTGTCTACAGCACCACTCCTGGTGTCACAGGAGATACAGACAGTAGTGGGAGCCATAGGCTCCTTCTGTTGTCAGTCAAACTCCTGTGAAGAGAAAACAGGGGCATGGCTTACCAGTGCTGTGTCCAGCTTGAAAGCACATGCGCATGGGTGCCCCCTTAGCACCCAGCTTGCTAGGGGGCACCCGGAAGAAGAAGGAGCAGCCAGCACCGGTGGGGGACCGCCAGAGAAGAGGTAAGGGACCACTCAGTGTAATATCAAAGCACAGAGCAGGTATGTGTAACATCGTCTTTATTTTAATAAAAAAATAACTTTTAGTATCATTTGAATAATGTAGTAATGATTACAGAGTTGCAGTTATTTGTACCTTTCATAACTGCCTGAAGTTCAACTTTGAAGTGATTGCAAGCGATCACCTTGTAGAAGAACATGTGTGTATAGATATAAAAACATTATAAATACCTGTTTTCCCCTTTTTTTAATAAGTGATCACATTCCCTCTGTTCTCAGCTGTATAAGAGCTGGGGCGAGGAGAAACAACAGCACACAGAGCTACTTAGTAAAAGGTAGTGCAGAGGGGGCATGTCAGGCTAAGTCTGATCATTGGAGGAGAGCAGGCTGAGTTCCCAGCACAGCTAGAGAACTGCCCACACTATGTTCCCCTGCTTAGTGTGGTCAGTTTTTAATAAGAAAGCAGAGGGAATGTCAGAAACACCAAGGATTCGACAAAAAGGAAGCAATACAAAAAGAACAGGATACACTTTCAAGTACATGATACAGCTGGCACATATCAGGAATACGACATTTTGGGGTAACAAACACTTTAACTCTGGGTAGATAATTAAAAACACAAATCATTAAATTAATTTTAACTGCAATTACTAAAAATATTTGAATTTGACTTGATTTCAGCCTCTTCTGGCCCTCTTTACAGCAGCTCTTAGACTAGATCAGGGAGGGGCAGTACATGGGGCCAGTCAGATGTCCCGCTTTCACATGTGCTTGAAGGAGAATGGCTAGAGACAACCTCATCAGTCCCTTACTGCTCCTTCACTGTCCATTCACAGGGTGAGGGCAGGTTGGTGACCTATCTGTGTTTCTTATGTACAGCCGAGAAAAGTAAGGTCACTGGGCTGACAGGGTTGTGTAAATTTCAGGACTGGCTGGACAGAAATACAAATCTTTTGACAAGTAAGACAGCTCCCATATACGTATTTTATCTGTGTATTTGGTTGTTTTTGTAACGCTCCGTTTTGATCCCGTATAGAGAGTGGCGATAAAGGAGTCCGTACGCCATAGAAACACAGAAAAATAGGGGTTAAACTATTTTGGCAATAAAGCAGGCAATCTCTATCTGTATGTATCGTCCACCTCTCCTGTCCCCTCCCAGCCTCCTTTCTTCTCTATTATTTATGTCACATTGCTTTAACGCTCCCCTTTCATGCGCCGCTACCTAGATAAGGTTTTTCCAATCAACCTGCTTGTTATCTCGCCGCGCTGTTAACTGGAGATGAATTAACAAAGAAACGTCGTATCTTATCGCTGGAAGAGAGGAAATTCACAACAGAGAGAGAGGCACAATGGGACGTTCTTATATTCCGAGACTGTAATTATGTTCCCACTTCATATGCTGATGTGATCCCATCAAAGCATTCGTCACTGGCGGGGAGGGGGTGACACCAAATATCCACTCTCGTCAGGTTTGTGCTTAAGGCCAGGTAATACAGAATAAGAACTCAATGCTTTAAAGGACAACGACTTTAAAGGAGATGTAAACCCAATCACTACAATCTCCTATAAGCTTTATCATGTTAATGTAATTTCAAAAGTCATTTTCAATATGTTTTATTTGGCAGCTTTCGTTAAATAATACCTGGTGATTCTACAGTGAAGGTCCTTGTTCAGGCACTTCCTGTTATAGTTTGGAAATGCTGTTCCTATCTCTTGTCACTTGGGCTTTTAAAGGAAACTACAAGTGGCGGTGAGGCCGGAACCAAAATGGCTGAATTTAGAACAGGACAATATGTTTTTTACTTGCAAAATTTTAGTAGACTTCTGACATTTAACTAACACCTACATCTAACTACACTTCCCCCTTCTCTTACTATATATAACTTGACATTTCAGTTTGTCAGACAGATAAGGGGAAGTTGACTGAGTATAGTAATTGTGAAACTCATGTGGGGAATTTACAGATGTAAGAATAGCCAGCGTCTATAAATCATGAATAATTGATGTGTTCTAATATGTGTGTCTTTATAATTGGTTAAATGAATCAAGAGTCTCCTCCTTAGAGGAAATATGTAATTGTGATGCAAAAGCTTGAATATATATGTTGTAAAATGCCCATAAGGGGCACTTGGCCTTTTGTACACGAGTCCTGCTGAGTCCTTTATTTCGCTAGCAAAATAAAAAGGTTTGTCTTCCTGAAAAAAGTCTGGTGTCCCGATGTTGTTCCTGGTTATCTCCCACTTTATCGGTTGTAAAACACATGGCACAGGCATGATCCACTGTTGTCACCATCGGGACACCCACATTGAGAAATGCCATGTGGCCATCCCTGGAGTGCATGTACGTAGATAGTGGCTGCAAAGAGACTGCAGAAGATTAGGAGCACTGAGATGCAACAGAGGATGCAAAAAGTAAACATGATTTTTTTTCTAAGTGGCAGTGATTTATGATACCTACCACATATATACTGCGGCAGTGCTGTGCAAAATCACCTACCTGTATGTGATTTTGTGCTCGAGGTGGACCTGCTCCTGCTGTCATTGGACACAGTGGGAGCCAATCAGCGGGTCTGGTGGCCGCGATGGCCATCGGCCACTCACGATCGTTCACAGAAGGGGCAGAGCGGCGATCAATATACGCTTATTGGGATTTTTTTTACAAAAATATGTAGCAGAACACATATTAGCCTAAATTGATGAAGAGATTAGATTTTTTACATTTTTTTATTGCATATGTTTTATAGCAGAAAGTAAAAATTATTGTTTTCTTTTTTTCAAAATTGTCGGTCTTTTTTTGTTTATAGTGCAAAAAATAAAAAACGCAGAGGTGATCAAATACCACCAAAAGAAAGCTCTATTTGTGGGAAAAAAAGAGCATCAATTTTATTTGGGTATATCAGCACAAGACCATGCAATTGTCAGTTAAAGCAACGCATTGCCATATCGCAAAAATGGCCTGGTCAGGACGGGGGTAAAACCTTGCGGGGCTGAAGTGGTCAACGAACTAAATGACATTCAGTTAGGATTTATTTTACTTTAAGCACAGTCAAGTACACATATTATCTATTTGTATTAGCTTATTGTGTTTTCCTGCATAGAAAGAGAGGAACAGCCTGAGCCAATCAGGGCACTGTGCCATCAAGAATAACGGAAGTCTGTCTAGTAAGCCATCTGGGACAGGCCTTCCATCAAACTATTCTAGTTTTCCACTTTGGAGGTCAGGAACCAGGCTGTGCTGACTGATAGGAGTTTATAAATCACAAGACTGACTGCACAGAATTACAAATCCTTTTGCAGGAAAAGCAGTCTACATGTATGCACTCCAGCTGTTCTTTTAACTGAAGTTTGTTTGAACAAAAATCAGAAATCAGTGAGGATCTGCTTTTAACAGGAACTATGGCCAAAAAAGAACTTCTCCCGCAGCTTGATCTCTTCACTCAGGGATAATTTATGTTTAGTCTCTTTTCCTGAGTTTATAGGTATAATAAGACACAAAAACAAATGTCAGAGCAAGTCAAGAGCATACAAACATATTAAAGGAACATTGACATATCCAAACCCACACATACTATATAGATAAAGTATGATGACAACCATCAACAGCAAACCCATATCTGCAAGAAATAGGAAAGCAACTGTTGTTTCATAGTTTGATCAAGAATGTACAGATGACCGAATCACAGATCATAAAAGTAGGGGAATAAACAGATCTCTATAGCAATATATTGCATGTAGGACATTGACATATGACTATCCATGAAACAGAGCACCTCTGAAATCAAGAGCAGCAAAAGAGTGATAAAAAGAATAAGAAAAAAAAAAAAACAGGAAAGAGGAGGTGAAGGATGAGGGGAGAGGGATGAGAGGGCCATAAATACCTACATAAAATAACAGAAGAGCAGCAAAAACTGTTAAAGCGGTTGTATCATGATTTGTACCTACAGGTAAGCCTATAATAAGGCTTACCTGTAGGTAAATTTAATATCTCCTAAACCTGTACGGTTTAGGAGATATTCTCACTGCAAGCAGCCGCTGACGTCAGCGGCGCATGCGCAGTGATGTCCCGGCGAAAGCCCGGCGCACGGCGCTGGACCTTGCCGAGAAGTCTGCCGTAAAGACGGGCTCCCGCACGCATGCGAACCCGGAAGTATTCACGGAGGGAAGATGGAAGCTCCCTCTTCGAGGACCGAGCGGCCCTGTCGGAGCTTCGTTCTGAGGTAAGTATTTCATAATGAGCTAGTATGCAGTGCATACTAGCTCATTATGCCTTTGCCTTGCAGGTGATTTTTTCTTTTTTATAAGGGGATACAACCGCTTTAAGAGGATCCCGGAATTACTCAGAAGGCTATGCCGTGGTAGTGGTAAACGTGTTGAACATAGATGAGTACTGGAAATGAGTCCACATAAGACTGAGAATCAGATTTTTCTTCATCCCAAGCTATGACATTTTCTATACATTCAATTTCATTAATTTCACAAGCCCAGGGTGGTGGGTCAGATTGGCGCCAGCATCTGGCAATAACAAATTGAGCTTATCAGACTTTTAAAAATCTGTTTGTAGGAGCCCAGCACCAGAGAAAGGACAGTCAGCTAGGGTTGATTAGGGTATGCATTACCTACCAGATCAACAAGCAATTGCAATATCTTGTCCAAAAAAGGGAGGATATGTGGGCAAGTGCCCCAAACATGGACCATGGTGCCAGGAGCCTGCAAACAGCACCAACAGGTGTGAAGGATGGTAGGATCAATTTTGTGCAGGATTGAAGGGCAAAAATACCACCTAGAGTATGCCATAATTACATTCTTGGGCAATAGAAGAGGTTAAAAGTCCATAGGAGAGAGCGAAGATTTTAGTCCACTCCAGTTCGTCTGCCGGTATATTCAGTTCCTGCTCCCATTTGGATATAAATAAAGGAGAATTCGAATGAGATTCCCGCAATAAGATTTGGTATATCTGAGAAAGCGGATGGTCTTGTCTGGAGGATTGGGAGAGCAATGACTGGAACTCCATAAGTGGTCTAGTCACAGGAGTTAAGGAAGGATACTGTCTAAAGAAGTTATGTAACTGCGTATGTTCCAGTCAAGCAGTCTGAGGATTGTGGCAGTTTGGGAGGGTCTGAGATAAAGGGACTTGTTTTCCATCATACAATGTGTGGACTGGTATAGGAATATAGATTTTCCGCCAAGAGAGACATTTAAAACTAGTGAGTATTGGGGTAAAAGAAGCATTACCAAATAATGGAGTAATTGAACTCGATTTTAATGATATAGTTCCTTGTTTTGGGCGACAGGCATCCTGCGATTTTGTGTGCGTTATTTTGCCACAAATTTTCCTGTGACCATCGTGGCAAAATTGCATTGTGTTTGGGGTGCCATTGAGAAATAATGGCATTGCAAATTTGTTGCACGTTTTGCGATTCCGCCCTCGATTCAGAACAGATATATGCGGCACTCAGGTTTAAAGCCTACATCCTGGACACCGCATGTATGTGTTAGGCAGTCGTAAAGGTGTTAATGCTGACTCTGCTGATGCTATTAGTGTTTAAAATAGCTGTCCGTGAAAATGTCAGCCTTGCATCCTTTATTTTTCTCCCACCCAAATTTACATTTTGTGAAAGAGTGAGAGGTCCAACGGGGGAGATCCCGGGCCCCAGCATTGGCTAACTGTACTCTGACCCGCTGGCCAGTGGTTTAGATTGTGTTTATTTAAAGTGGTTCTAAAGCCTAAACATTTTTTACCTTAATGCATTCCTAGCATTAAAGTAGTTTTAAAGGCAGTAGTTTTTTTTATCTTAATGCATTCTATGCATTAAGATAAAATGAGTCCCCGTTAACAGTCCCCGTTAACCTGCATGCAGTATAGGTACAGTGTATGTACAGTATAGTATCGGCACAGGTACAAGGTAGACTTGGTTGAGATGCAGTAAAGGTTCGGTATGATGTGGTATAGGGTTAGTATAGGTGCAGTCTAGGTTTGGAATCGGTTCAGTGTAGAGTGCAATATGGGTGCGGTATGGAATGGGTACACTTGGTGTCTTGGTGTCAGTGGCTCTCAGTGGCTCAGTCCCTGCTAGCAGTAACATCAATGAGTGAATAGCTCTCTCACTAGTCCCTGGGATGCTGCGGTGACCTCTCTCTGAAGAAGGGGGACCCCCTCAGTCTCTCCACAGACTGCCTCCGGTGATCAGCGATGGGAAGCAGAGGGTGCGTGGAAGCTCCAGTCTTCCTGTTGCAGGTGCTGTGACATGGGTAATGCTGCACTACCCCTGGTTGTCCTCACTCCCAGTCTCAGGCTTTACTGGTCTCCACTGGTATGGTCTCCAGCTGGCAGGCAAATATTCAAGCAGAGGTGCTCTCTGTCTAATTCCCTCAGTGCCAAGAAGAAGAACTTTCCCAGGCAGTTTAATAAAAACCATCTCTCCACTCCTCCTACTGCACAGTGCATATTGGGATCTGTAGTGCAACCATTATAATGTAGCTATTATATGGCTGTAATCTCCAACTACCACTCCCAGGATTCTCAGTAATTCTGCATAAAAGTCTAAGGGCTTGCTTGGCTTTAGCTCTCCCCTTGCTGGTCTTAAAAGCAGCATAACATCAGTATCTCAGCAAAGGGTGAGAAGAATAAAGAGCAATGCTGTATCTCCATATTGCTGTAACCCAAAACCTGCTTACACCCACTCCGAACTAAGCTGTTTGTTACAATAGATCTACTTACAGTAGCTATAAAAAACTCAAGAGAAGGAATGGACACACACAGAATCTACAATGCGGATTCCTTTATAGGCAAACAGGCATCATAAAAAGTAAGCTAATTTTCAAAGAAATTCTTCTCGATATCCTCCAATTGCACAGAGGTGATGTTTTGTGGCCCTTTCAGATTTGAAGAGAGCTTAGCAGATTTGTCCTTTCACTGCTGTCACATTTAATGTACATGTCATTGCCCAGTAATAAATTGAATTCTGCTCTGGTGCTGTCTGGCGAATGGAGCCCCTGCTGTCGCAGGGAAGCCCGTATGTCATGCTACCAGTAGGACGATCCCCCTAGGCAGACAAAAGAACAGAAAGAAACATGAATGGCTCACCTTGAAATGGCGGATCAGGTCGGTTTTTATCAAGGTACACTGTAGGGGAGCTTGCAGCAATGTCATACAACAGACCGGCTGCGACTTTCCCTTTAAAGTCTTTGTGAGGGGTTCAAAATTCAGAACATAGGATATGAAATGATTGCTACAAACACCTCGCTGCTTGTAAAAGAGAAAATTAGGGAGGCAACCTCTCAACTTGAAATCAGTCTAAAACAGTCAGGACTTGTCCCTGGCAAATTTACAACCTCATTCAGCAAAGGAACACAAAGTGTTAAAACGGTCTTAACAGATTGCTAATACGAAACAAATGCCGTTATTTAGAGGACATGCAAATCATTCCCACTAGTTGCACAATCAAAGGTCCCTTACTGTGCAATAGTGTTATCTGTTAAAGGAGTTGTAAACCCTCAAGGTTTTTCACCTTAATGCATTCTATGCATTAAGGTGGAAAACCTTTTCACCTGCAGCAGCCCCTCCCAACCCCCCTGAGCCCTCCTTTACTTACCTGAGCCCAAAACGAACCTGCGGCGGGTCCTCACTGGCTGGATTGATAGCTCGGGAGCCATTGTCTCCCACTGCTGTCAATCAGGTCCAGTGACCCGGGACCCAGGGGGCAGGGCCGAGTCCCGCTGTTTGTGTGAATACACACAACAACAGGACTCAGGAGCACACCTGCATGGGTGGCCCCCAGGGAAGTGTGGTGGTCACTCGAGAAGAGGAGGAGCCTGGAGGACCCCAGAAGATGGGGTTAGGTGTCACTCTGTGCAAAACCGCTGCATAAAGGAGGTGAGTATGACATGTTTGTTATTTAAAAAACAAAAAACAATAAGGGAGCCTTTAGTATCACTTTAACCAATGAGCTGCTACCACCTGTGCTTTGCTGTCATAAAGCAACGTGTTCACTTTAACTTGCCCTTCCCAGCAGCGTTTGGTTGCTCTCTTTTTCATTTTTTTTGATGCAAGCTAAGAAAAGCCTTGTGTAAAATATGAGTCACCAGATTTGTAGGTAGGTGCAGATTTTCCCTCCATCAGTTAGGTGGTAATATATCACAATACAGGCAATTGGTATCTTCAAATGGAAATTGTTCCATCAAGGACTCCGTAGCTGTCTGATTGAACACTGCAACTTATGATGACCTCGGGCCAGGGCTGTCTTAATGCATGGGCACCCTTGGGAACTGCCCAGGGACCCTAGGTGCATGGGGGCCCCATGAAAATCTTACATTACATCATACATGCCAACTGCCCCGGATCTACTGGGATAGTCACACCTTTTACTAAGCTTTCCCAGGATTACCAGTGTCCCAGAACCTATACTTTGCCCTCCTGATTGCCCCCCCCCCCATACCGTGCCCTTTGTGTTGATTCAATCTTTGATCTATGGCAAGTTTTCTTATTCTTTAAAATTGATTTTATTGAAAGTACTAATAAATATATGCTTAATTCTATCAACTATTTATACATTAATTCTTGAGAGCATATGCATAGATTTGGGGCAGCCTGGTAGGGGCCCAATGGCATTCCTTTGCCCAGGGGCCCATGATGCCCTGCCTCGGGCAGCTATCTTGGCATGGGACTGTATACTGTACATAGGGTGCCATGCGCCATTCAGGCGTGCCTGGAGCATGTGGTAGGTGATGGACAGAGAACCCGCTTGTTAGGGAAAGTAAACAGCATAGGAAGAGGTTCCCTTGGGAATAGGGTCTGTGCAGGGACATCGCTGTGCACAGTGGATATTCTGGTGCCTGGATCAGTGAAGTGGGACTCCCCTCAGCAGCATAGAGTGTTATTTCAGTACTGTTCACCATTCCTCCAGCAGAAGCCATCCACTGGTAAAACAGGCAAGTCTAGCAATACTGCTGCCTTACAATAGTGTGCCATTACTTACTGTTATGTTGGAAACTATAAACAACCATTGCTGAGTATCAGTGCCTATATAAAATGTCTGCATTCAACTTTGTTAACCTAAATACAATATACAGAATATAATACAACACCAAGGAGGTTCGTATGGTATCTTTATCAGATTGGGTGTCCCAGCCCTAGGCCCCACCTACAGATTTCCACATGGAGTAACATGCTCCTTCATCTTTTGAAGTACTGTGTATTTCCTTAGGTTCCCATTCCTGGTAGTAACACAGGGGAAGCGAAAGAAGCATAAAGCTAACCATAGATGATGCGATTTTATTTCCTGCAATCACAGATTGCAGGAAAAGAAATCGCTTGGTTTCCCCCAACACTAAATGTGTTGATGGAAGAATCCCTCCCGTGGAGCTATTGTGTGCTCCTGGCGGGGTGGCATGGATAGCCGTCCCTGCCCAGAGAACACAGTGATTATTGTTATATAGCTGCTGGCAATAATTGCATGCTGAAAATCCGACATGCTGGTTGTACCTAAGACGGTTGACTTGGGTACAATCAATCTGCCCATAGATGGTTTGAATCTTGGCTGGTCCCAGCTTAACCAGATTCAAACCAGCTATGGCAGGATTAAGTATTTGCCAAGGAGGGTGTATTAAAGCAAAGCTATTGCCTTTTCCCAAATTTAGAGAAATGTAACCAGTTAGCTTTACAGCAAGAAGGGTAAAGAGCACGTTTACCTTCCACGTGATCCTTGCTGCGCTGCTCATGAATTCAGAGCAGAGTTGTCACTGTTATTGTAAGGGATACCAAAAGCGGGAATCTATCAGTAGGGGGTGACAAGATCTGTGTAGCTGCATTAAAGAAACTGAAATCAACTCTGTCTGATTAAAGTGGTCCTAAAGGCTGAAGATTCTATGCATGAAGGTAAAAAAACCTTCTGTGTGCAGCTCCCACCCAGGCCCCTCACCTACCTACCTAAGCCCGATCTTGATCCAGCAATGTGCATGAGAGCACTCCTCTCCTGGCTCTCTCCCTCCTCATTGTCAATAACAGCCAGTGAGGAGGGAGCGGGGGTGGGGCTGAATCCCATTTTGTGTATCAATGGACACACAGAGCATAGCTCAGGAGCGAGCATGCACGAATGCCCCCATAGCAAGTGGCTTGCTATGGGGGCACTCAGCAGGGAAGAGGAGCCCAGAGCACTGGGGGGGGGGGGGGCGGGGGGACCCAAGAAGAGGAGGATCAGGGCTGCTCTGTGCAAAGCCATTGCACAGAGCAGGTACGTATAACATGTTTGTTAATTTAAAAAAAATACAACAAATTCCTTTAGTATCACTTTAAAGTAAGATATGCACAACACCAATTCAAAAGTAAAAAATAAAGGTGACAGTGAAGCAAAAACAAAACCATTAACTGGTATACACTATATAGAAGTTGACATAAATAGGGCATAAACAGGACTGGGAGAAGAAACAAAGGTAACAGAGATAGGGTTAACAGGGTACATTGTACTGGATATAAGGAACAGGAGAAGGCAGGGGACTAAATACCCTCCCAGCAGCCAGCATCACGTGAAGACTAATTTCTAGGAATTGCTGGCAGCCGGGAAACACCCACTTGTGGACACAGGAACTACAACCTTCATGTCTGAGAACCACAGTGCCACCAGCAGGTGAACCAATTCTTGACACTCATGTAATCTGTGAGTACTTGCACTACAGTGGGGTGAGAAGATGTTGCAGGGGTCGTGGCTATCTGAATTGTTACTGCCCATTTACAAGCCTGTAGCTTGTCAATCAGCATCTGCAGACACCAAATTCTGCAAACTGCTTCTTGATTGACAGCACTGTTTCCTACTAAAACACTCCTACTGTGAGCTTCAGTGTTGGTGAGGGGGTGGGGGGCATGTGAGACACAAATGGAGGATTTGGCTCTATCAGGGGAAGGCAATGCAAAAGTTTTGTTTATTTTATGACTCTTCTGCTCACATAATAACTAGGTTTGCTACTCATTTAGACTGTCATACGGGAGCCTTTTAGTTGTACTTTAACCCGGTGTCAGCTTCAAAGGCCAGAGAAGAATTATGACTTTTATTAAAGCTTGTGCGAGTTGGGCTTGTCTTTGCACAAGGTGTAACAACCTCATAAATCTTTCTGTGCAGAAATTCGGGGTCGTCACTTTTTAAAATGTGGTCTAAGGTTCAATAACGATACTTCTGGGTGCGAGAAGCCATATCTCCAGGAAAGATAAAGTAATCATCTAAAAACAACTCAACCCCTCCAACCTTCCGCCTCTGAGATCCTGCTCTTATTGTGTCAAGTTTGAAAAACAAGCTGGAATGAAAGTTTTAAAGGTAACTTCTTCATGACCTATGGAGTTATCTACCTCTGTCTCAAACCTTTCCAAAATTCAAAGTTGAACTCCAGGTAGATATAAAAGACACAAATGTATTCAGCTCTGTGCTTATTTATTTTTTTA
>BLSH010024085.1:157297-167821 GCA_018402905.1 Glandirana rugosa
CTTGTGATGAAAACCACTGAGACCACTATGGGGTCCTAGGGGAGCGTAAAATCCCTAAAGGAGACTGAAGGTTAAAATCGGAACCGGGTCCTGTACCTCCCTTTAGAAAGGTTACCCTGTGTCTAACGTTTTTTCTTTTTTTTGAGTGTCTTCAATATGGGAGGGAAAGAGATATGTTTCACTTTTTTTACAAAACGAAAATCAAGTTGAAATCACGAGACAGGGAATACCATTAAATATTCGTATTACTAGATGATTCTCCCTCCACACTTTTCGGATATTGATCTCAACTCGCTTGGAGACCTTCAAGCCCAAGACGACCAGGCAGGCTTGAAGCCGGACCCGGACTTTGTCCCGAAGTTCGGACGGACCAGCAGAACCCGAACTTCCAGAGGTTCGCTCAACTCTAGTTATAGGCTTTTCACACCTCCCTCTTAGTAGATCATTATGCTTATAAATTACCATAAGGGACAGAGCACTAAAGTTGAACTAAAAGCAAAACATTTTTTTCACTTTGTATAGAGAAAGGGAGGGTATAACTTCTGTGAGTTTTTTTTCTTTTTTGCAATCTGTGTCCCATTGGAAAGATTTCCCTCCATGTCCTGGGCCAAGGCTAAAATTGGAAGTCAGAGGAAATCCCTAAAATGCGAGGGGATCCTGGGGTATCACCAGAGTCACCAAAAGTAGTGTTCCTGTTGGAAGATTTCCCCACTATTACTGTTCTGGTTAATGCATAAACTGGGATTTTCTTTTACTTTCGGTGAAAACAGTAAATGGTATAAAAAGAGAAAGTGGATTTTCCTCACGGGGGAGCAGACAGCAATACAAGCTGACAGTTGTTCTAATCCCTCTCAACTTTATCCAAAACTAAAAAAAAGCTTTGCCTTTAGTTATACACTGCTCCAAAAAATTAAAGGAACACTTTGAAAACACATCAGATCTCAATGGGTAAAAATACTAAGCTGGATATCTATACTGATACGGACTGGGTAATGTGTTAGGAACAAAAGGATGCCACATTATTCGATGTAAATGAAAATTATCAACCTACAGAGGGCTGAATTCAAAGACACCCAAAAATCAAAGTGAAAAAGTGATGCAGAAGACTAGTCCATTTTGCTGAAATTTCATTGCAGCAACTCAAAATGATACTCAGTAGTTTGTACGGCCCCACATGCCTGTATGCATGCCTAACAACATCGGAGCATGCTTCTAATGAGATGACGGATGGTGTCCTGAGGTATTTCCTCCCAGGGCATCACTGAGCTCCTGAACAGACTGAGGTGCAACCTGGCGGCATCGGATGTACTGAAACATAATGTCCCAGAGGTGTTCTATTGGATTTAGGTCAGGTGAACATGGGGGCCATTCAATGGTATCAATTCCTTCATCGTCCAGGAAATGGATGCATACTCTTGCCACATGAGGCATGATTGTTATGCACCAGGAGGAACTCAGGACCCACTGCACCAGCGTAGGGTCCAGTGGTGGCTGGTGAAATTTTAGGAATGGGGGGGTGCCAGACCCCGCCCTTATTTTTTTACCTCTCCCACTTCTCATAAGCCCCGCCCCTTATAGGTTCCACCCATTGTGTCAGGAGCAGTGGCGGCTGGTGCTCAAAACTGATTCAGGGTCCCCATGAGAGTCCCCCATACATCACAGCACCTTAAATGTTAAATTAGGGTCCCCATGAGAGTCCTCCATACATCGCAGCCCTTTATATCAGGGTCCCCATGAGAGTCCCCCATACATCACACTGTGATGTATGGGGGACTCTCATAGGGACCCTCATTTAAGGGGGCTGTGATGTATGGGGGACTCTCATGGGGACCCTGATTTAACATTTAAGGTGCTGTGATGTATGGGGGACTCTCATGGGGACTCTGAATCAGGGTCCCCATGAGAGTCCCCCATAAATCACAGCCCCTTATTTCAGGGTCCCCATGAGAGTCCCCCATACATCACAGCCCCCTTATATCAGGGTCCCCATGAGATGACAGTCCCCCACCCCCATACATCAAAGTCACAACTAAGCCAGTCGCATCTGTCTAAGAAAAAGAGCACCTGGCAGGCAGGGTCACAGAGAGAGGGGACATGCCTGTGGACTGTGGTACATATTAAAAAAATGGTGCCTGGGCTGCCTGGCAGGCTGGCTGGGATGGACTGACTGATCCAACTGACTGACCTGTGCCAGGCCCTGTCGGATGAGGACTGGAGTGGTGGCTGGCTGGCACTGGTCTGGTGGGATACTGGGTGGGAGAGTCAGTCACTGCAGTTGCACTGGTAGTCTCTGGTCTCTGCCGTCTGGCTGGCACTCCGACTCTACAGGACCGACCGACCCCCACTTCTTCCTCGGACAGGCAGCTGCGGGAGGGGAGAGACGGTCATGGGACTCGGGAGGCAGTCAGCCTGGCCTGGCAGGTGCACTTGACTGTCGCATGGAGTCAACTCACATGCCCAGTAGCACATCCGCCACAGTCCCGCCCCTGCCCACCGCACCGTGCCACTGGCTCAGGGCAGCCAATTAGTGTATGTATGTGCCCTTCTTTAGTGCACATATATACACTTTTGGACTGACCAATAGGCTCACTACTTGCTGTGAGCAGACAGCAAGGAGCCAAAGAAAAAAAAATCAATATACCGGCGCCTCCTTTAGGGGGTCGGGTGGACTTTTTTTTTTTTTCCTTCATTCCCAGCAGGGAGGCGGCGCCCAAGTGCCCCCTATTGACCAGCCACCGCTGGTAGGATCTGACAATGGGTCCAAGGATTTCATCCTGATACCTAATGGCAGTCAAGGTGCCATTGTCTAGCCTGTAGAGGTCTATGTGTCCCTCCATGGCTATGCCTCCTTAGACCATCACTGACCCACCACCAAACCAGTCATGCTGAACAGTGTTACAGGCAGTATAATGTTCCCACGGCTTCTCCAGACTCTTTCACGTCTGTCAAATGTGCTCAGGGTAAACCTGCTCTCATCTGTGAAAAGCACAGGGCGCCAGTGGTGGGCCTGCCAATTCTGGTGTTCAATGGCAAATGCCAATCAATCTCCATGGTGCCAGGCGGTGAGTACAGGGCCAACTAGAGGATGTTGGATCCTCAGGCCACTCTCCTGAAGTTTGTTTCTAATTGTTTTGTCAAAGACATTCACACAAGTGGCCTGTTGGAGGTAAATTTGTAGGGCTCTGGCAGTGCTCATCCTGTTCCTCCTTGCACAAAGGAGCAGATACCGGACCTGCTAATGGGTTAAGGACCTTCTTCGGTCCTGTCCAGCTCTCCTAAAGTAACTGTCTGTCTCCTGGATATTCCTCCTTGCTCTTGAGACTGTGCTGGGAGAAACAGCAAACCTTCTGGCATTGGCACATATTGATGTTCCATCCTGGAGAAGTAGGACTGCCTGTGCAACCTCTATAGGGTCCTGGTAACGCCTCATGCTACCAGTAGTGACACCGATCGTAGCCAAATGCAAAACTAGTGAAAAGAAAAGATGAGTAGGGAAAAAAAAAATCAGTGGCCTTCCACTTGTAAAACCATTCCCGTTTTGGAAGGTGTTTTATTATTGCCCATCTAGTGCACCTGTTGTTAATTTCATTAACACTAAAGCAGCTGAAACTGATTAACAACCCCCTCTTCTACTTAAATGACCAGATCTATATCCCAGGAGTTTAATTGACTTGATGCTATACTCTGATTAAAGAGTGTTCCTTTCATTTTTTGAGCAGTGTACATTAACTGCACAGAACATTGTGGCTCCCCCCATCGTCCTGTCCTGCGGTTCCTTCCTGCTAATTTGAAAAACAGCTGCATTTAGTGAGAAAGTAACAAGTGGCTGATAAAAGAGTGGGAGATTGGTAGAATTATGGTAGGAATAAAGCTGCCCTTATAAAATTTCAGATTCTGCCAAAGAATGAAAGAAATTCCTTCAGAGAATTTGTGAGGGAACAATTGCATCACTTCTCTAAGACAGTAGTACCATCTTCATCACCTCACACTGATGCTAAGGAGAGGAAATAGAAAAGAGTCTGATAATATCAAATATGGATAAAGGAAAAAGCAGCACAGATTAAATATGTATGCATGCACGATTTTTAACATGCAATTGCATTGTGTTTGCACAAAGAAATACTTTAATTCTGCTTTAAAGTGTACCTAAAACTTCCTTTTTCGTTTTTGAATAGAGTTGAGAGGGATTAAAACCCGTCAGGTTCTTTTTTTTGTTGTTTTTGCGTTTTTGTCCCATTGAGGAGATTTTTCTTCAATTCCTGTCCTGCAGACACAACAGGAAGTGAGGGGATGTTCTCCAATGTGAGGGAAATCCCCTCATGGACAATTGTCATCAAAACAAGTGTCCTCATTGCATGATATCCTCTACCTTCCTGTTTTACGTGTTAATTGAAAATTTTGGATTTTCAATTGTTGGTCTCTTTATCTCCTGCACATGGGTCCAGTCCTGCTGCACCTAGTGAGCTAGGGGCTAGGGAACCTGTGGCTGTGTCTTTACCACTAGATCCTCCCGCTCCTAAAATCCCTGAGAAGTATCATGGTAACCCTGCTGATTGCAGGGGATTCCTCAACCATTGCCAGATACATTTTAAAAATCAACCTGCTGTGTTTGCCTCTGCTCAAGCCAAGGTGACATTTATAATTTGCCTGCTCAAAGGCAGAGCATTGTCCTGGGTGTCACCTCTTCTTGAGAAGGAGACTCCAGTGCTCACTGACTACCCACCTTCATGAAGACGTTTGAAAAAAATTGACGTTCCTGGCAGAGTGTCTGCAGCCGAGTCTAGTATGCTTGACTTACATCAGGGTAAAAGCAGCGTAGCATCCTATGCCATTGAATTCCATACGTTAGCGGCAGAGACCACCTGGGACAGTAGCTCCCTTAAGGCCCTTAGCAGAGGGCTAGTGGAAAGCATTAAGGAAGAATTAACGTACCATGAGATCCCAGCGGCCCTGGAGGAGTTTATCAACTTGTGTATCCTGGTGGACACTCGCTTCTTTGAACATCAGTTAGAGAGAGGGCGCCAAGGACAATATAATCCTCTCAGACTTGGTACAAAATCACTCCCTGGACCCATGGACGTAGGGGCGGTGTGGTTTTCAGACAGTGAAGCAGGACCTTAGGCCTCTGTCTATATTGTGGGAAGCAGGGTCATATGCTGTGTTCTTCTCCGGTTCGGCCAGAAAACTTCTGAGCATAACGGGTGAGCGAGGAGTCCCATTAGGCCATGCTGTTTTGTCTCAGGAGAGACTTCTTGTCCCTATCTCTTTGTCTTGGAATGACCAGTGTTATTCCACGGTAGCCTTTATAGATTCTGGCGCTGGTGGTATGTTTTTAGATGCAGCTCTGGTTAAGAAGCTCCAGATCCCTATGGTTTCAAAAACCCTACTGCTCTGTGTGACAACTCTTGGTGAAGACCCTCTGGGTGATAGCCTTATTACCCATGAGTCTAAGCCCCTCTCTGTCAGTCTTGGGCCTCTGAATCAAGAGGTTTTATCTTTTGACATTATGCGGTCCCCGAAACACCCAGCGATACTTGGGTTCCATTGGTTATGTAAACATAATCCATTGACTGGCCCTCTGGTCAAATTTGGGCTTGGAGCACCTATTGCCTTGTCCACTGTCTCCAATGAGTGGTATGCAATAAGGTGTCCATTCATGAGGTATCTACTGATCCTGAATTATCTGAGGCTTACGCTGAGTTTGCCGATATATTTTCTAAAAAGGAAGCGGAGGGCCTCCCACCACACCGCCCTTATGACTGTGCTATTGAGTTGCTTCCTGGTTCTCCTCTACCTAAGGGGAGAACCTATCCTCTTAACCTTGCTGAGACTAAGTAAATGGAGGAATACATTGAACACAGTCTAAAGAAGGGTTTCATTCGGCCTTCCACTTCTCCCGTGGGGTTATTTTTCGTGGTAAAAAAGGATGGAGGGCTCAGACCCTGTGTGAACTACAGGGCTCTCAACTGAATTACTGTAAAGGATCGGTATCCTCTTAATTACTGAACTGTTTGACCGGGTTCAAGGATCCAAGATCTTTACCAAACTAGACCTTAGTTCGACATACAATCTCATTTGAATCAAAGCAGATGAATGGAAGACAGCTTTTAATATGAGAAGGGGGCTTTATGAGTGTCTTGTGATGCCATTTGGTCTTTGCAATGCCCCCGCCATATTGCAGGAATTTGTAAATGATATCTTCCGAGATCTACTCGACTCTTTTGTTGTCGTCTAGTTAGACGATATACTTATTCACTCTAAGGATTCTCCAACATTTAAGAGATCACAGATTGTATGCCAAACTATCCAAGTGCTCTTTTGAACAATCGGAAATTCCCTTCTTAGGATATATAATTCTGTCTGAATAATTCCAGATGGATTCCCAGAACCTCGATGCCATCTTACAATGGCCCAAACCTTCCACTTTAAAGGAAGTACAACATTTCATTGGATTTTGTAACTATTATCGGAAGTTTATCAAGAATTTTTCCAAAGATTCTGGCACCCATCACTGCCCTCACGAGGAAAGGGACCAATGGCTCTCAGTGGTCCCCTGAAGCTTTGGAAGCTTTTGATTTCCTTAAGTCTGCCTTCTGCTCTGCTCCAGTCCTCCATCATCCTTAGCCTTCTGCCAAATACTTTTTGTTAGTTGATGCCTCCGAAATAGGTGCTGGAGCAGTGTTGTCCCAACAAGACCCTACTTCCAACAAACTAAATCCGGTCGCCTACTTCTCCAAGAAATTCTCTGTCGCAGAACAAAACTGATGACATAGGGACTAGAGAACCGTTGGCTATAAAACTCGCCTTTTCTGAATGGAGACATTTATTAGAAGGTACTGAACTCCCAGTCATCGTTCAGACGGACCATAATAACTTGACCTATTTAGAAAAGGCCCAAATACTGAATTCCAGACAAGCCCATTGGCCACTATTCTTCACTCGGTTTAATTTTGTGGTAACTTACATTCCGGCTACTAAGAACACCAAAGCCGATGCCCTGTCTCAGCAATTCCCTTGCGAGAGTCACCGAGCTCCTCCAGAGCATATAGTTCCTCCTGAACTAATTATTGCCCAGCTGGATACTACCTTACAAAGGAGCTTGTTGGCTGCTCCATCCTGGGTACCTACTAATATTTTGGTTCCTTCTAATACATTGTATGTTCCTCCTGAGTTACATAAAGAAGTTTTGCACTGGGCCCATGGACAGAAGATTTCCAGGCATCCTGGTATCAAACAAACCTTCTTACGTCTGAAGCCTCTGGTTTGGTGGCCTACCCTAAAAAGGGATGTTGTAGCCTTTGTTAGCGCTTGTACTATTTGTGAGACTATCAAAATGCCTCGATCTGTTCCCCAAGGCCTATTACAACTGTTACCTGTTCCTCGAGCTCCTTGGACTTATATCAGTATGGATTTTATCGTGGACTTGCCTGCTTCCAAAGGGAATACCATCATCTGGGTTGTAGTAGACAGAATTTCCAAACTAGCACACTTTGTTCCTATGCCGGCCCTGCCTTCAGCTCCAACCTTGGCTCTTTCTTTTATTGAAAATGTTGTCCGTTTACATAATATTCCGGAAGATATTGTTAGTGATAGAGGGCCGCAATTCATATCTGCATTTTGGAGAGCTGTTTGCAAACACCTGGGTATCAAGAATTCCCTTTCTTCTGGATACCACCCCCAATCTAATGGCCAGACTGAAAGGGTTAATCAAGATTTGTAGATATACCTAAGGGCTTACGTTAATGCTGAACATGACAACTGGAGTGAGATGCTACCTCTCGCTGAATTAGCTCACAATTCACAATGGCACTCCTCTTTGAAATGTTCTCCCTTCCAAGCTACATTTGGGTATCAACCCAAAGTTCTTCCCTTCCAATCCTCCCTGGTAGAGGTACCGACGGCAGCCAACATGGTGTCCAGGTTAACCAAACACTGTAGAGACATAAGAAAAGTTCTGCTTCTGTCGGTTTCCAAATACAAGGGTTATGCAGTAGGCTTGTGCAATTCATTTTGTTCCGAATTTCGTTTTTACTGAATTTTGCAAAATTCGGCAATTGGAACGAATTCCGAATTTTCAATTTCCGAATTTTTAATTTTTCCGAATTGCAAACATTCAGAAATTTGTGGTAATTCCGCTATTGCGGTAATTCGGAAATTTGCGGTAATTCGGCAATTGCGGTAATTCAGAAAATCGGAACAGCCGAAAATCCGAAATTCGGAAATTCAGAAATCCGAAAATTCGAAAATAACTAAGAACATTTGAAATAATAACTAACTAATAACTATTAAATTATAGGTATTGGAATTTCCTTGAAAGTTTGGCTCTTTGTGAACTTAAGTATGAAATGTATCACTAATAGCCATATTTTCAAGAAAATTCCAATACCTATAATTTAATAGCTATTTATTATTATTTCAAATGTTCTTTCTTATTTCCGAATTTCAGAAATTCGGAAATAAGAAATAACATTTGAAATAATATGTTATTCATTTATTATTTTAACTTATTATGAATTATAATAAGCTATTATTATTTCAAATGTTCTTTCTTATTTCCGAATTTCCAAAATTCGGAAATAATAAAGAACATTTGAAATAATAATAATAGATAACTATTAACCACTTGACGACCAAGGGCGTGTATATACGTCCTTGGCTTTCAGTGGTGATATCTGAATGGTGCCTGCAGCTGCAGGCACCATTCAGATATCGTTTTTTCAGCCAGCGATTCCGAAGAGGATAAAAGTGGTCTTAGCGGTGGATTTTATCAACGGCGGGAGAGGTGCCCCCCTCCCGCCGCTTTCCGGTCATCTCCGCCGCTTACCGGACCTGCCGGCAGCGGTGGAGATGATCCGATCTGTCCCCCCCAGTCCGTGAGCCGGCAGGGCGGAAATGACGTCAGAAGTCACTTCCGCCCAACGGTCTTAAAGGGACCATTTTTTTTTTTTTTGTTCTGTCATTTTTTTCAAATTTTTTTTTTTTTTTTGCATTTTAGTGTAAATATGAGATCTGAGGACTTTTTGGCCCCAGATCTCATATTTAAGAGGACCTGTCATGCTTTTTTCTATTACAAGGAATGTTTACATTTCTTGTAATAGGAATAAAAGTGATCAATTTTTTTTTTTTAAAACATAAATCCAAAATACTGCGCTAAAATGTCAGCATAAAGTGAAGTACCTCTATACATAAAACAGTGAAGTAAAGCTGCTGCTGTAAACAAAATAAATTATCAAAAAAGTCACTTATATTCCAGCATAGTGATAGCAGCGCTTAGTAATATTGAAAGTATTCAGTGCAAATAAAATAAAGTGCTGGTGCTGTAAATGAGTTCTTTTCAAGGTGCAAAACACAACTGGTGCTGTTAATGAGTTCTTTTCAAGATGCAAAACACAACTTGTCAGCTGTTGCTGAATCCTTCACCTCTGATCACCACGTGCATAAAATCACATTGGGGGCTCACCAGAACTATGGAATAAAACAGCCTGCTTGTATCTCAATGTCAGCAAGAGGATCCCATTCGTAGCTTGCATCCAAAGGGTAGACACCACAAGGAGCTATTACTTTTCAGCTCAGACAGTCATAGGGAATATGCATAAAAAGCCCTCATAGCGTATCATTTAAAAAACAAGCCTTTTTATTCCAATATAATATGCGCTTACATGTAAAAGAACAATTTCAGTCGTTTAGTGCATTAGTTTAGGGGCCCCTGTGATCAAGTCGGAAGTGACGAAACACGTCAGAGGCGTGGCCACACGGCGACCCGAGGCGGATTGAGTTACTGGCAGCAAGGACACAGACGAGTAGGAGGAGGGAGGCGTAGGACTGCTGACCGGTAAACTCATGTATTGGAAATGCACTAAACGACTGAAATTGTTCTTTTACAATTTTGAAGCATGACATGTTTTTGTATCATTTTACTCGGCGTAACATTATCTTTCACAATATGGAAAAAAAATGGCCTAACTTTACTGTTTTCTTATTTTTTAACTAAAAAGCTGAATTTATTTTAAAAAAAGCATGCTTGGAAGACCGCTGCGCAAATATGGTGTGACATAAAATTTTGCAATGACCGCCATTTTATTCTCTAGGGTGTTAGAAAAAAAACAATATATAATGTTTGGGGGTTCTAAGTAATTTTACAGCAAAAAAACATGTTTTTAACTCATAACCACCGAACCCAAAAAACAGGCTTGGTTGGTAAGTGGTTAAATTACAGGCATTGGAATTTCCTTGAAAATTTGGCTGTTAGTGAATTTAAATATGAAATTTATCACTAACAGCCATATTTTCAAGGAAATTCCAATACCTATAATTTAATAGTTATTTATTAGTCAGTTATTATTTCAAATGTTCTTAGTTGTTTTTGAATTTTTCGGATTTCCGAATTAATGCAATTACCGCAATTGCCGAATTACCGCGAATTTCCGAATTGCTGCAATTGACGAATTACTGAGAATTTCCGAATTACTGCAATTGCCTAATTGCCGCAAATTTCCAAATTTTTTAATTTCCGAATTCCGAATT
>BLSH010024085.1:167831-185313 GCA_018402905.1 Glandirana rugosa
TTCCTTTAAGGTTACGGACATTAAATTGGTGAATGGTTGGTTCGGACAAAAAACCCAAGCCACCAATAAAACAATATATAATGTTTGGGGGTTCTAAGTAATTTTACAGCAAAAAAACATGTTTTTAACTCATAACCACCGAACCCAAAAAACAGGCTTGGTTGGTAAGTGGTTAAATTACAGGCATTGGAATTTCCTTGAAAATTTGGCTGTTAGTGAATTTAAATATGAAATTTATCACTAACAGCCATATTTTCAAGGAAATTCCAATACCTATAATTTAATAGTTATTTATTAGTCAGTTATTATTTCAAATGTTCTTAGTTGTTTTTGAATTTTTCGGATTTCCGAATTAATGCAATTACCGCAATTGCCGAATTACCGCGAATTTCCGAATTGCTGCAATTGACGAATTACTGAGAATTTCCGAATTACTGCAATTGCCTAATTGCCGCAAATTTCCAAATTTTTTAATTTCCGAATTCCGAATTTTTTGAATTTCCGAAAAAAAAAAAAATGAAAAAAAAACGAAAACTAAAAAAAAAAAATTTCAGCTATGCAAAAGTCTAGTATGTGGACCGTCGCAGAAAACCTGCCCCCGTCTCAATCAGCTAGTTTGGTTGTTCACGAAAAACTTCAAATTGCGACAACCTTCTTCCAAATTAGGTCCTAGATATGTAGGACCTTTTTGCATTATTCTTCAGGTCAACCCTGTGGCCTATAAACTTTGTTTGCCCCCACATTTTCGAATCCACAATACTTTTCATGTCTCCCTGCTAAAACCCTTTTACAAGAATAGGTTCTCTCTACCCTCTAGACCAGGGGTCTCCAAACTATGGCCCTCCAGTTGTTCAGGAACTACAATTCCCATCATGCCTAGTCATATCTGTGAATGTCAAAGTTTTACAATGCCTCACGGGACGTGTAGTTCCGCAACAGCTGGAGGGCTGTAGTTTGTAGATCCCTGCTCTAGACGACCATCAAGAATACAAAATCAATAAGATCCTGGATTCTCGGAAGGGTTGACAATTACTGTACCTGGTAGACTGGAAGAGCTACTCTATTGCTGAGAGGACTTGGGTACCTGCTCATGATGTGCATGCCCCACAGCTGGTCAAGTTGTTCCATGATGGGCATCCATCCAAGCCCAAATAGCTGGGGGCATCTTTGTGTGGGGGGTACTGTCACACCTTAACCAGGATTTGATCATGGGACCTGGTGTTCTTGGGTCTGGTTTCCTGCTGCCTGTGCCATGGGGAATCTACTAATCTTTGTGGAGCTCTGAGTTTCTGCTGCTTTGTGATTTGGACTCTGGCTCCACCCAGTGGCCAGCTGTAGGCAATCTCCTCATTTAGTACCCTATAAATCCTCACTTCCCCTTCCTGTCTCTGCCCTAGTATAGGTTCCAGTTTCTGCTTGTTATTATACCAGTTTGTTTGCGTCTTACTAACTTTGCTTGTTCCCGACTACGCTTTTGGATTTCCCTTTTGTACTACGTTTACTGATTAATGCCGAACCTTGCCTGTCTCTGATGCCGTCTCTGGTAAAGCCCTTGGATCTCCGCCTCGATTTGCTACCGGACCAACATTGGGTCACCATGGCTCCCATCTACACCCTCTATTAACCGTAAGTCATTTATTTATTAGTTGTTCCTTGGTTTAGTCTGTTTGCACTTACCATAGAGGTCCCAGAATTCTGGCTGCAGGATCACAACCGTCCTCCACCTGATACCGGGATAACAAGACTACTGGTCAGGAAACCAGAGTGACGGTTGGGGTTCCTGGCAGTCCTAACACAGGGGAGCTCAAAAAAATACTAAAAAACAATAAAATAGTCTGCACTTGACAGCTCTACATAGTAAGCCAATTTCAGCTCTGCAAGTCATTAGCCTTTTTGTCAGAAGGTAATAGCCTTTGTGATGCTTTCACTAACGCTTTCCTTTAAAAATATCAAATAATCACATTAACCTAGGAATGCAAGATGAGCTTGTGAAAAACACACCCCTAAAGGCACCATCCCAAAATGTAATATTTGAAGGAAATTCTGGGGCTCCCACATCCATCCCAAGATGGAGGAGATCCCCAGACAAAGAACTAGACTTTAAAATGTGCCAAAATAAGGGGAAAGTACATGTAGCAAAAATCATTTACAATCAAAATATATTTTTTATTACAAAATCAGATGAAACCACAATCCATTTATTAAAAAATCCAGTTTCAACATATTCCTTGCTTCATGCAAGAATTGTTACAGTGTGCCAGCGTGTAGAATCAACACGTTCCACATAATCAGCTTCCTCAGGATCCACACTGAAATGTACAGATATGAGATGGCTAAAGAGAGAAACAAAACACTATATCACATTCAATTTCATAGTAAATACAAAACATTTTAACATTTTTGAATCAAAAAGAAATGAATCAATGCCAGAAGAGAGGAAACAAAAGGGGGGGGGGGGTTGAAACAAGACACCCCATCTTGCTTCTCCAGGTCCCTCCTCTTTGGAGAAGCAGGATGGGGTGTCTTATTTCACAAACCCCCCCCCTTTTTTTACCCTCTCTTCTCTTCTGTCCTTGGGTCATTTCTTCTCGATTTATAAATGTTATAATGTTTTGTATTTACTATGAAGTTGTACGTGATATTGTTTTTTGTTAATCTCTTTAGCCATCTCCTGTATGTCAATTTCAGAAGCTGATTATGCGAAACTTGTTGATTCTAATACTCCATACTCCATCACATGCCTGATGTAGGGGACCCGCGTGGTTCCGAAATGTTGCACTACTTTTGTGATGTGATCATGCCTTAAAATAACCGTTTGCACGCTATTCTGTTGATCCATATTGTGCTGCCATATATCTGCATTGTGACACGTTGATTCTACATGCTGACATGCTAACAATTCTTGTATGAAGAGAGGAATATGTTGTAATTGGATTTGACATTAATGTTTTTTAACAAATGGATGGTGGTTTTATCTGATTTTGTAATAAAACACATATTTTGATTTTAATTATTTTTGTTACTTTGTTACTTGTACTTACACTTATTTTTGCACATTTTAAAATCCCGTTCTTTGTCTGGGGATCTCCCCCATCTTGGGTTGGATGTGGGAGCCCCAGAATTTTTTCAAATATTATCAAATAATCATATAATGTATGCACATTCCCCATGCCTTCGTCATATACGTTATTTCAGTGGAGTATACGGCTGCATTAGATGCAAATCAAAATTCGAACACCACCTTCAAAAAAGCTGCAGAAATGTTTTAGAAACCCATGTCAAAACAAAAATGTCTGTCTATTCTTATGCATGCACCATTAAAACTGGTGGAGGGGGCCATGAGTGAAAGCACATCCTCAGACATTCCTCCAAAATCTCTCTGAAGTCTTAAGCCACATTTTAGCCTGGCATCTCCGCAAAACGTTAGAATCTGTCAATTCTCCTTTGCAATGCGAACAAATATACAGTGCTTTTTGTTTCACAAAAGTTGTTAAAATGGCATTGAGACTTTTCAACCATTACTTCCTCTAAGACAAAGAAACAGATGGAGAGAGGAATAGGTTCAGTGTCTCTGTGTCGTATGCCAATAAAGTTTTGTATGCCAAGGTAGAAGCGGTGGTTAGCTCTTTGTTTGATTCCATTTATTCACTGCTGAGTAAATGTGTTTCAAGTTTTGGGTCTGGTGCCCTGGCACACCCTTAGTTCTTCTGCAATTCACACATGAGCCAAAGCCCTGGCCCCAATGCTAGCTCTAAATAATGGCAGAACCTGCACTAACCCATTTCAAAGGATAGGCACTATTGATTCCAGCTGTACCATAATTCCATCATCCCCTCATTGCCATCCTCACTGCTGGGCAACTAGAGACACAGTTTGTGTCATAATTCTACAGAGCAAAAAAACCCAACTGGCTAATTGAAACACAATAACCAAAAATGGGCAGATTCTCAGTGAAGAAAGAGGCCATCTGTTTCCATGGGGATCATAGCTCTATCAACTAAACAAAATAAAAAAGCAACACAGCCATCTTTGGCAAATTAGGCACATTAGCAAATTGCATAGCAGGTACGTAGAGTGGGTGCCCCAGTTGCAGATAATGACTAGTACTAATTATTAGTGACTGCACATAAAATTCATGGTGTACTTTCTTTAACACCAGATTGCTACCTTATTAACGACAACTAACCAATTATCTTAAATTAAGCTAATCCACCTTCCAGAAAGACTTTAGCTTGTCATCCTTTTTTTAATGTTATTTATTTTTGCCATCCATAGCAGCAGACTATCCTACCGAACAAAGAGACAAGTGAGTCATTAACATAAATTAGCATTCAGCTGATTCACTGTGCTAAAAGACACAACAATCATTACTATTGGATACAGAAGACTTGAAGAATCGCCAGGTATCCACTATTAGTGATTAAGGTTTGCTGAGCGCTGTGATCTAGTTCATTAGAAAACATTATGCATAAACTTCATTTTTGTCTCCCATACTGCTAATTATTTAACTATTCATCTTGAGCTCCTGGTTGTTCATCCATTCAGCCAATATAGTTGTTTGGACTATCTGGTCTATGGGAAAATTTATCGACAACTCTAGGATGCATTCTGTTTCTGACCAACAGCAAATTCTAAATTCATTCAAAGCTTATTTTTATTTTCCAATTCCTGTTTTAGGTTGCTGCTACTTTCTGTCCCTCTTGGTGTTGCCACCTTTGCTCTGGCAAAATAAGGGACAGGAGGTGGTAGGTGGTGGGGCTAATAGTGGCACATGTAGCTAATAGCGCTGAACTTGACTTAACGGGCTCCTTGGTTTGTTTCTATTTGAGTGTACATAGAAGTGTATATAAAGTCCCAAACAGACACTCCTTTTCTTCCAATTTAGGCATCTTTCACGTCAGAAGCCCACTGCACATCAGAAGCCCCCTCTTTACATCAGTCTCACTTCCACATCAGAATCCCCCTTCCATGTAGGGAAACATGGCAGTACAGGAGCAACTGGCATGCATGGCAGAGGTGGCACAATGAGGGTGATAGCCATGCCAGTCCAGAGGCAGCTGGCATACATGGCTAAAGTGGCACAATGAGAGTAAGAGCCATTTCAGTCATACAGACAGAAGAATGACAGTTTAGGAGCAGCCAGCATGTAAAACAGAGGTGGAAAATGTAAGGTCATAGCAATGCCAGCCACACAAAAGGAAGCATGCAAGTACAGCAGGTACGTATGGCAAAAGTAGTACAATGAGAGTGAAAGCCATGTCCATCACACAGAAGAAACATGTCAGTAGGGATGGGCCAGCTGTTCGAGTCAAACATAAGTATTCGCCCGTTCGTCAGAATTAGAACATTATCGGGCATTCGCTGGAACTTCAAGCGCCCCATAATGCATTCCAATGGTGAGGGTAATGCCGCCTGCTGATTGCCAAGGCATGTACATGACCTGCATGCTTTGGCCAATCACAGAGCGCTCTGCTGTGAGAGATATGATTGGCTAAAGGCAGGGTGCTCAGCAGCCTCATCCCATGCCCCACGCTATATAAAGCCGCTTGTATAGCGGCTCTATGTAGTGTGTGAATAATGGTGGATAGACAGTGAGCTTAGCTAGTGACGTGCAGGCAGTTCAGTGTAGCTAGTGAATTGATTATTGTGAAAAACATGGATAGATAGATGGATAGATAGGGCGATCTATATACAGTCAGTTAGTACAGGCAGTTTAGTGTAGAGTGAAATATATACTAGATATATATATATATATATATATATAGCAATCTGTATACAGTCAGTTAGTGCAGGCAGTGCAAGAATAAATATATATATATATTGCAATGCTTTTAGTGTATACTATATAAAGCTAATTCAGTGTATAGTATATAGTGTCCGTTCAGGCAGTGAAAGAATATATATATGCATGTATGTGTATATATATATATATATATATATATATATATATACAGTCTAGTGCAGGCCTCGACAAACCCCGGGCGCCAGGTCGCTATGGCGACCAGAAATCGCGTCCTGGCGAGTGACTGCCGTTCCTTCTCTCCCCATGTTAAAACAGCGAGTCAGATTCGAGAGCAGAGAGTTCTCTGCTTAATCTAACGGTTGTTAAACTTGGCCGGCTGCCCGGGATATTTGTTACTTTTCTTCAGTCTAAGTAGAAACAAACAATGTATCTTCTTCTTTCAAAGTAATTATCTCCAGGCTATCAGGAAAGTTTAACCATTTAAAGACTAAACCCTTTCTCACATTAGTGGCTTACAATTAAATATTCAGTGTTTTCTGCTAGAAAATGACTTGGAACCCCCAAACATATTATTTTTTAGCAGAGACCCTAGAGAATAAAATGGCGGTTGCTGCAATATTTTATGTCACATGGTATTTGCGCAGCGGTCTTTCAAGCGCAATTTTTTGGAAAAAAATACACTTTTAATGAATAAAAAAAAACTAAACAGTAAAGTTAGACCATTATTTTTTTGTATAATATGAAAGTTGATGTCACACCGCGAGAAACGTGACCTTTATTCTAAGCAACAAAATTGTGATAAAGCCCTGTGTACCATCAACAATTACCACTCTATGTGCAGCTGGGCTCCAGTATTTCATGATGACCAGAAACCCACCAGAGCAATGAAAAGTCACTGTGGGGGACACACATGTAGGTAGGAAGTGGCTGCAAAGAGGCAGCAGAAGATCAGCAGCGCTGGAATACCTTTTTTTTTGTATTTTATTTACAATGTCACTAAGGCTTTGTTTAGATGTGCAAGTTGGGTGGTAATAATGTGCAGTAGAGACATGTTTTTGCCACCCTTAAAGCGGAGTTCCACCCTTTCCTTAGGTTTATTAAAAGTCAGCAGCTACAAAAAGTGTAGCTGCTGACTTTTAATAAACCGACACTTACCTGTCTCCCGGTCCAGCGATGGAGCCGCACGGAGCCTCGCTCCTCTCCCCCTCCCCTCAGCGGCGCCGGCATTGCTACTGTGGGCACCCGGCCGTGGCTTCACGGCCGGGCGCACACTGCGCATGCGTGAGCGGCGCTGCGCTTTGTGATTGGTCCCGAAGTCTTCTAGGACCTGTCCTGTGTCCCAGAAGACTTCGGGAGGGAGGGGGAAGGAGTCCTTCCACTTCCTATCGCCTAAGGCGACCGGGGCGGAAGTACCCCTAAAAATAGGGTATCCCACCCCCCCTCCTCCCCAAAAGCTCAGTTTCAGCATCTGGAGCTGGGGAGGAGGACTTAAAGCGGAAGTTCCACTTTTGGGTGGAACTCCGCTTTAAGCTCCATTATGCAGGAGATGAGGGTGTTTTACATGCCGCAGTCACGATGCATTCGGCATAACAAGGAGTTTCCCCCATAAGATTTTTTAGTGTCACTCTTTCTGGCCAGCCTATAACCCTGATGTCATGGTGGAGTTATTGACTGGCTTCTCTGCTGTGAGTAAGTTAGGGGCGCAAATTACTTGTCTTACCCCTGGCGCTGACAACCCCACACTACGCTATAAAAAAACTGGCTCCTAACTTTTTTAGCCGGCTCCTAGATTCAAGGCAAATTTGTCAAGCCCTGGTCTAGTGTGTATGTGTATATATATATATATATATATATATAATATATAATATATATAGTCTCACAAAAGTGAGTACACCCCTCACATTTTTGTAAATATTTTATACCTTTTCATGTAACAACATTGAAGAAATTACACTTTGCAACAATGTAAAGTAGTGAGTGTACAGCTTATATAACAGTGTAAATTTGCTGTCCGCTCAAAATAACTCAACACGCAGCCATTAATGCCTAATCCTCATTCCTGCACCCAACAAGAGTAACTGCAAGGGGTTAGAGTGTTCTGGCACCGCCAATACCCAAGGCCCAATTTTTCAGCACCTGTTTGACTGGGGCATGTCATCACAATTTTTAAACTAATTTACAACAGCAGGGCCCGTTCCTGCACCCAACAAGAGTAACTGCAAGGGGTTAGAGTGTTCTGGCACTGCCAAAACCCAAGGCTCAATTTTTTGGCACGTGTTTGACTGGGGCATGTCTTCACAATTTTTAAAATAATTTACAACAGCAGAGCCTGCACCAAAATTAAAAAAAAAAAAAAATTGAGTAGGGTTCCCCCCCCTTCAGGTCTGGTATGTATTTTAAGGGGAACCCCGACCAAAATGAAAAAAAATTGCGTAGGGGTCCCTACCAAAGTTCGTACCAGGCCCTTCAGGTCTGGTATGGTTATATTGGGGAACCTGAACCAAAATTTTTTTAAAAATGACGCGGCGGTCCCCCCCAAAAGTCCATACCAGCCCTTCAGGTCTGGTATGGATTTTAAGGGGAACCCTGCACCAAAATGTTTTAAAACAATTACGTGGGGGTCCCCCCAAAATCCAAACTAGGCCCTTTAGGTCTGGTATGGATTTTAAGGGAAACCCCACGCCAAATTTTTAAAAAATGGCGTAGGGGTCCCCCCAAAATCCAAACCAGACCCTTATCCAAGCAGGCAGCCCTGGCATGGCAGGAGGGGGTGGGGATGAGCGAGCGCTCTGCCCTCCGAACCATACCAGGCCACATGCCCTCAACATGGGGAGGATGCTTTGAGGTCGTCCCCAAAGCACCTTGTCTCCATGTTGATGGGGAGAAGGGCCTCATCTCCACAACCCTTGCCGGTGGTTGTAGGGGTCTGCGGGCAGGGGGCTTATCGGAATGTGGAAGTCCCCTTTAATAAGGGGGCCCCCAGATCCCGGCCCCCCTATGTGAATAGATATGGGGTACATTGTACCCCTACCCATTCACCAAAAAAGGAGTAAAGTGGTACAAAAAACAAGAGGCAGTTTTGACAAGTCCTTTATTGTGTAAAATAGCTCTTCTTCCTTCTTCTTTCTTCCTCCATCTTCTCCTGCCCCGATCCTTCTTCTGGTCTCCTGCTTCTTCTTTCGGTCTCCTTCCTTCCTCTTTCATCTTCAATCTTCATCTTCTGCCTTCTTCCCCTGACCCCCACGTCTTTTTTTTTAAAAAAAAATTGGCACGGGGTTCCCCTTAAAATCCATGCCAGACCTGAAGGGCCTGGTACGGACTTTGGGGGGAACCCTACGCATTTTTTTTTCTAAATTTTGGAGAGGGGTTACCCTTAAAATCCATACCAGACCTTAAGGGCCTGGTAAGGACAGGGGGGTGGGTTGGGAAAAGGGATTTTATCTATATTGCTGTAATAATAAATGACAATTTTTCCTTTGGAAATGTCATTTTGCTCTGGCTATGTTCTAAACATCACAGAGGTACGCCCTTTTACAGGCAGACTAAGGGGACCCCCCCAGGCACAGTATTTAAAGGAATATTTATTTTTTGTTTCACTTTAACCATTATTAAAATCACTGCTCCTGAAAAAATGATCACTTTTGCCATGATACATGTCCCCTAGGGCAGGACCTGGGTCCTCATACACTTTTTAGGGCAATAACTTGCATATAAGCCTTTACAATGAGCACTTTAGATTTTCCATGTTCGAGTCCCATTGATTTTAACGGCGTTTGCGTTTTCGCACAAATGTTTTGCCTGTTCGCAAGTTCTGGTGTGAACCGAATGGGGGGGGGTGTGTTCGGCCCCACCTCTTATAGAATCCATCCACTCCATTCCCTGTTTTCCACTTGCTTCCACCTATAGTGTCAGGAGTATACAGCTCAGCATCACAGGACAGGGTATTAAGCTCAGCCTCACAGATCAGGGTATATAGCTCAGCCTCACAGATCAGGGTATATAGCTCAGCCTTACAGATCAGGGTATATAGCTCAGCCTCACAGATAGGGTATATAGCTCAGTCTCACAGATTAGGGTATATAGCTCAGTCTCACAGATTAGGGTATATAGCTCAGTCTCCCAGATCAGGGTATACAGCTCAGCATTACAGATCAGGGTATATAGCCCAGCATTACAGATCAAGGTATATAGCCCAGCATTACAGATAGGGTATATAGCTCAGCATTAGAGATAGGATATGTAGCCCAGCATTACAGATAGGGTATATAGCTCAGCATTACAGATAGGGTATATAGCTCAGCATTACAGATAGGGTATATAGCTCAGCATTACAGATAGGGTATATAGCCCAGCTTTACAGATAGGGTATATAGCTCAGCATCACAAATAGGGTATATAGCTCAGTCTCACAGATCAGGGTATACAGCTCAGCATTACAGATAGGGTATATAGCCCAGCATTACAGATCAGGGCATATAGCTCAGTATTACAGATCAGAGTATATAGCTCAGCATTGCAGATCAGGGTATATAACTCAGCATTACAGATAGGGTATATAGCTCAGTCTCACAGATCAGGGTATACAGCTCAGCATTACAGATAGGGTATATAGCCCAGCATTACAGATCAGGCTATATAGCCCAGCATTACAGATAGGGTATATAGCTCAGCCTCACAGATCAGGGTATACAGCTCAGCTTTACAGATAGGGTATATAGCCCAGAATTACAGATAGGGTATATAGCTCAGCATTACAAATAGGGTATATAGTTCAGTCTCACAGATCAGGGTACACAGCTCAGCATTACAGATACGGTATATAGCTCAGCATTGCAGATCAGGGTATATAACTCAGCATTACAGATAGGGTATATAGCCCAGCATTACAGATCAGGGTATATAGCTCAGCATTACAGATAGGGTATATAGCTCAGCCTCACAGATCAGGGTATACAGCTCAGCTTTACAGATAGGGTATATAGCCCAGAATTACAGATAGGGTATATAGCTCAGCATTGCAGATAAGGTATATAGCTCCGCTTTACAGATAGGGTATATAGACCAGAATTACAGATAGGGTATATAGCCCAGCTTTACAGATAAAGGTATAAAACAGTGTGTTTGCAGCGCAGTCTTAAGTACGTTTTTGTTGGACTCTCCCTATGTACCTAAAATGATGTATGAACTGGAGATCAAAGAGTCTGTACACACGGTGGGTGAAGGTGTGGATGATGGAACTATTCATAGTAGGTGAACTGATTCTGTAGCACTGGCAAGGCTGCACCTTTGGGAAGTAACCAAACTTCTATAGTAAACGACAAAGAACAAAAAGTGCGCCTCTAAGTGCAGTATTGAAGTAAAAACATCATTTATTAAAAGTGGTAAAAACCTACTCACAATGGTAGTAATCAGGTAAGCGTTGCAGTTTCAAGCCACTGCTGGCTGTGTGGGAGTCCTGGAGGAGGTGCTCCTGGGGTGAAGATGGAACTGCCTGGTGGTGATGAGGTGGGAAGGAAGCGTCGGTGGCTCCCGGCGTTTCCTCCTCCTAGCCACTGATGGAAGTACCGATCGTTCCGGTTCGTTCGTTCCCAGCAGAGAGCCAAAAGTCTCCTCTCGTCCAGTTGAACACAGGAAGGGTAGTGATAGTGAAGGGTAGTGTCACACAGCCTGAAGAAGGAGCGGAGCCCCGCAACGCGTCGCCGAATCACTACCCTTCCTGTGTTCAACTGGACGAGAGGAGACTTTTGGCTCTCTGCTGGGAACGAACGGACCGGAACGATCGGTACTTCCATCAGTGGCTAGGAGGAGGAAACGCGGGGAGCCACCGACGCTTCCTTCCCACCGCATCACCACCAGGCAGTTCCATCTTCACCCCAGGAGCACCTCCTCCAGGACTCCCACACAGCCAGCAGTGGCTTGAAACTGCAACGCTTACCTGATTACTACCATTGTGAGTAGGTTTTTACCACTTTTAATAAATTATGTTTTTACTTCAATACTGCACTTAGAGGCGCACTATTTGTTCTTTGTGGTTTACAGATAAAGGTGCACACCTCAGCAGGGGCTCGCAGCACTGATAGCACTCCCCAACCCCCCTGCGTGGGGCTTGCGGCACTCTGAAGGCATCATTAGTCACCTGATGCTAAAGGGGTTCCTTCCTTGGGCAAAGTGCATGGTGCAGAGGAACTGTCTGTCAGAGTGATGGACAGATAGCACACCCTTTCACAGGTCACCACAGCACCCATGGAAAATTGAAAAATGTACACTTGTCATGAAGACTAGAGGGACACTTGTTTCAGTAACAACTGTCAAAGGCTTGATTACCCTTCTCTTTGAGAAGAATAAGAAGAAGAAGAAGAAGTGAGAAAAAGATTTGGGGATAATGACATCATTTCCTGATTGCAGAGAGAGAGAATGAGACCGCTACTGAAAGCAGGGTGTCACACACCTGGTGGTGGAGTCTGTCTTGTGCAGGAAGCAACCACACTTGTGGCTCTATTTTGGGAACCCCTGGTAGGACAGACAGGAAGTTTGGGAGTACAGAGGGGCATGAGGGCTGGACTGGTTCACTGGTGGTGGTGTGAGCGGTCCGGTAGAGCTTGTGCAGCCAGTAGAGTAGTGGTGCAGGCCGGGTCGACAACTAGGCTGGCAATGCGGTACAGGAGGTGCAGGCAGAAGAGTAGTCAGGTGCAGGCAAGGTCGTCAACAGGCGGGCAGCAAGATACACAAGGGGCAGGCAGAAGAGCAGTCAGGGGCACACTGGGGGTCGATGCAGGCAGAGATCAGATAGGGTCAAGACAAGCCAGGTCACAGGAACAGATAACAGGTAGCAAAGTTGCTCGAACACATTAAACACTGTAGAACGGACAGCACTTGTTACTGGGCTTTGCAGGCTTAAATGGAGCCGTTTGACCCACAGAATGGTGCAGATTTCTCCTAACACCGGGGATCGTGGGACATGTGGTCCGGAAAGTCGAATGGATGACGTGGAGGGCTCTCTGTGAGTGAGCCTTATCCCTGGAGGCAGATCTTCAGTCAATAGCCTCTCATTCGCAGTGTCTCTTTTCGGGGCCGCTTTCACCTATGCTCATGCAGATGCTGCTGAATCCCTGGGTCCTCCGGTTGCCAGTTAGGTATCCTTCGTCTGACTGTAGATCCTTCAAGAGCCTGTTCTGGGACATCCTATCTCCACAAGCCTTGATGTCTCCAAGATTGGTGAGTGGGCAGAAACCAATGCTTAATATTACATTCAGGGACACTGCATGCAGACACCTTTAGTCCACCTTTTTCTACATCAAAGGGCTTTCGCAGGGAAACAGGTATGCAGGATAACTGAAATGCATCACAGGTGATATAATTTGCTGCTCAGTGATTGCAGTATTCTAGTCTGCATCTCCCCAAGGTAATACTTAAAATCTGGCCTGTTGGTGGGTCCGGAGCACTGGAGTTGAGAACCACTGGCTTAGAGGGAGCTGACTGACAAAGTCTTGTAGAGCATGCCCTAAGGAGCCGCAGGTGAAATGGGATCCCCCACCCTACACAGCTAGGCACACCAAATTGTCACAGTCACTTAAGAGTCAGGAAACAGTCCAGTACTTTGGTTTTGCTTTGTTTTATTGCGGGGATATAACTGTTAGCAGGGTATTGATATAATGTGCTGGAAGCTTCTAGGATGCAGATAATTCCTTTACTTTCCTTTCATGGAGGAATATCAGAACATGTCTTATCATCATAGTAACAGGAAACAGGAACTTAATACAAACTAGTATACAGAGCATAGATAGCAGTGGCGGCTGGTGAAATTTTAGGATGAGGGGGCGCCAGATTCCGCCCTTCCTTTTTGACCCCCTTACCTTATAGATTCCACCCATTGTGTCAGGGGTATACAGGATCACCAGATAGGGGTATATACAGCATCCCCCGAGGGCAGTCAGGACATCAAAGTTCTGCACTTTCCCCATCTAGGAAGCAGATGGGCAGCAGGGTTTGGCGAGCGGGAGCATGCTTTGCTTCGGCTGTGCACCCCCCTCCTCTTCCGAGAAAGTCGTCCAATAGAATCGTCTGATTTCTCAGCCAATCGGGAAACGGGTATCATACCCGTGCTTGCTGATTGGCGGAGAGACGATTCAGTGTTAGAAAAGCAAATATTCATTTGCTTTTCTAACACACGTGAGTAGGCTCCGAGCACAATGCTCTCCGCTTGGAGTTCACTCTATTTTGAAGCCTATTAGAGCCTATGGCTCTAATCAGGTGCTTCAAAATAACACCCCTGCCGCTGTAATTCATGCGGCCGGTGTCCTGAAAGGGGGCAGATGCATGAATAGGGGGTGGCCGCGGCAGCCGTGGATAGATTCATGCTATCCATGAATGTATAAATTTAGCATAGGGGGTGGCGAGGATAGAGGGGGTGGCTCCAGTGCACCCTTAATGGATGGGCCACCCTTGATAGACAATACATCCTGTTATATCAGAGAATACATGAACTATAAACTATAATACTACAGCGTCACCTGCTGGCATAGACAGCTATAATGCATATACACAGCCACAGTATGTAAGCAGATTGCTGTTGCTTTTCCAACACCCCTTTTCAACAGCATGTGCTTTGTCAAATTATATTCAGCTTCTTCTGGAAATAACTATGACGTTCCTTCAACAAAGGCTTGGTGAGTGCATCAGCAGTCCTCTCCTGTGACAGGCAGCATTGAATGTCAATAACATCTTGCTCTTGACTATCCCTCAGTAGGTGATACTTGACATTGATGTGTTTGGTCCTGGGATTGACCCTTTCTGATTGCGTAAGCTTTATACATCCCTGGTTGTCTTCAAAAATGGGTTTTGACATATCTATCCCAATGTCCACAAAAAGTTGACAAATCCATATTGTTTCTTGACATGCGTGTGCTGCTGCAATGTACTCTGCTTCAGTTGAGCATAGAGCGACAGTTGTTTGCTTTCGACTAGATCAACTTATGGTTCCTTCCCCATACTGGAAGATGAATCCACTTGTGGATTTATGGTCTGTGCATTCCCTGGCCAAATCTGCATCCACATATCAGACCAGTTTGGGATTTGATATTGCTGGTAACCCTAACTTCATCTGAATTATTCCTTTGAGGTTCTGCATCACTCTTTTTATTGCATTCCAATCACGCTGACAGGGAGCTGAGACTTTCCTGCATAGAATGCCCACTGCTGAGGCTATGTCTGTTCTTGTCACAGTGGCAACATATAACAGCTTACTGATTGCTCTGCGATACATATCATTGTTGGGTAGTAAGTTTTCTGCTTCATTGCTCTTTTGATAGCCTGGTTCCATAGGAGTTTTCACTTCTTTGGCATCTTGCATATGGTATTGTTCCAAGATATGAGATTTTCTGAGATTGGTTGAGAAGAGAACTTCCATCCTCTTCTCTCTGTATTTGGATTTCCAGGTAGTAAATAATGTTCCCTAGCTCTTTGATTTCAAAATTTTCTTTCAGCTTGTGAACTATCTGATTGTAATCCCCTTCTTGTTCAAAACAAGTTATAATGTCATCGACATAGATAAGGATGTATATCCATCTGTCTCCTTGATTCCTGGGGTAGAGACAGGAGTCTCCTTTACTTCTTGAGAATCCCTCTCTGGTGAGCACATCATTCACTTTCTCATTCCACATCCTTGCAGATTGCTTAAGACCATAGATGCTCTTCTGAAGTTTACACACAAGATTATCTCCTTGCTTAAACCCTGGTTGTTGCTCCATGTAGAGATCTTCATGTCTCCATATAGGAAAGCAGTTTTAAAGTCTAGGTGTTTCACTTGCATGCCCTTCCTGGCTGCAACACTAAGAAGTGCTCTGATGGTGGAGTGTTTTACGATGGGAGCGAATGTTTCATCGTAATCTTCACCGAATTTCTGGAGTAACCCTTGGAAACTAGTCTGGCTTTGCGTTTGTGGATATTCCCTTCTGCGTCTGACTTTACTTTGAAAGTCCCCTTACTTCCTATAGTTTTGTGGTTAGGAGGGAGCTCTGTGAGTGTCCAGGTTTTATTTTCTTGAAGTGACTTTAATTCTAGTGTTGAGCGAACCCGGACTGTAACGTTCGGGTCTGTACCGAACTTTGGGGTGTCTGGGACCCGGACCCGAACACGGACATTTCAAAAAATGTTCGGGTTTGGGTTCTGGGTTCTGGTAGTTGATCACGCATGTTGAATAGCTGCAGGACAGCCAATCAACAAGCGTTTCACTGGTTTGCCCTTAGAAGCCATCACAGCCATGCCTACTAATGGCATGGCTGTGATTGGCCAGTGCATCATGTGACCCAGCTTCTACATAAGCTGGAGTCACTTGATGCTGCAGTCACATGCTCTCTGAGACTCTGAATACTATAGGGAGAGGAAGCTGCCAGCGTTTTTGTGAGGGACAGATTGCAGACATTTTAACATCTGATCCTGTATCCTGAGATTACTACTACTGTTGCTCTGAGGGACAGATTGCAGAAATTTGAGAATCGAGATTTCACATACTGCTGCTTTGAGTGACAGATTGCAGATCAAACTCTGCATAACACAATGATCGCTACGATCATACACAACGATCAGATTGTGGGAGTAATTTGAGATTTCACATACTGCTGCTTTGAGTGACAGATTGCAGATCAAACCCTGCCTAACACAACGATCGTTACGATCGTACACAACGATCAGATTGTGGGATCCTACACAACGATCAGGTTGTGGGAGTAATTTGAGATTTCACATACTGCTGCTTTGAGTGACAGATTGCAGATCAAACTCTGCATTACACAACGATCTGACTGCACTAGGTAGAGGCTTCTGCTTATAGGGACAGATTATTGTTCAAAAATCATTGCCTACTCCTATAGGGCCAGGTTCCAGCTGTTGCTATAAGTGACACATTATTGTTCAAAAATCGTCTCCTAGTTCTAAAGGGAGAGCTTCCAGCTGTTGCTGTAAGTGACCGATTATTTATTGTTCAAAAATCATCTCCTAGTTCTAAAGGGAGAGCTTCCAGCTGTTGCTGTAAGTGACACATTATTGTTCAAAAATCATCTTCTAGTTCTAAAGGGAGAGGTTCTAGCTGTTGCTGTAAGTGACACATTATTGTTCAAAAATCATCTCCTAGTTCTAAAGGGAGAGTTTCCAGCTGTTGGTGTGAGCGGTGTTCTTGCACCAAAATAAAAAGTCCAGCTACGTTGGTGTTTTCAAAAAAAAAAAGGTATTAATTGGTATTAATAAATACTTACATAGGGCTACATAGTACATTTGCGGGCACAATGAGGAGAGCAAATAAGGGACGTGGTCATGGTACTGCTGTTGATGCTGGTGCTGCTGGTGTTGGTGGTGTTGGTGAACCTCCTGTTGGAAGGAGAGGACGTGGTCGAGGTGTGCCAGCTACACGCACAAGGGAAACACCTTCCTCAGGTAGCCAACAGAACCTTCACCGGTATATGGTAGGCCAGAATGCCCCTCAACGATTGGTGAGGCCAGAACAAGTACAGGCGATAGTAGATTGGGTGGCTGACAATGCCTCCAGTTCCTTCACATTGTCTCCCTCCCAGTCCCTTGATGAAAGCTCAGAGTTGGCACCTGAACCCCATGGCCATCTGTCTTTCACCTCAGCCCCTTGTAAATTAGCCAAGCAGTCTGAGCCCCAAGTCCTGCAAGAGACTCTTATGCTTTTTGATGACTCTCCTGGTGTGCTTTCTGTGGGCCATCCATATAGCACTGCCCCAG
>BLSH010024085.1:204030-215611 GCA_018402905.1 Glandirana rugosa
CAAGATCCTCGTATTTAAAAAAGTGTCACACATGTGGTATCGCCATACTCGGGAGGAGTAGCAGAATATATTTTAGGGTGTCATTTGTGCTGGGTACATGCTGTGTGTTAGAAATATTGTATAAATTCACAACTTTGTGTAAAAAAAAAAAAATGCGTTTTCATTTTCTTTCCACATTTTCCAAAAACTTGTGGAAAAAATGAACCGTTCAAAAGACTCATTATGCCTCCTAGAATATACGTTGGGGTGTTTGCTTTCCAAAATGGGGTCATTTTTTGGGCGTTTCCATTGGCCTGGTGCTCCAGGACCTTCAAAAGTGCAAGAGGTAGTCAAGAAATTATATGTGTAATTTATGCTCCTAGAACGCCTGACGTTGCTCCCTGCATGTTAGGCCTCTGTATGTGGCCAGGCTGTGTAAAAGTGTCACACATGTGGTATCGACATACTCTGGAGGAGTAGTAGAATGTATTTTGGGGTGTAATTTGTGGTATGCATATGCTGGGTGTGAGAAATAACCCGTTAACATATGACAATTTTGGGGGAAAAAAAATAAATAAATAAAAAATTAATTTTGCAAAGAATTGTGGGAAAAAATTACAACTTCAAAAAATTCACTACGCCTCTTACTAAATACCTTGGAATGTCTACTTTCCAAGAAGGGGTCATTTGGGGGGTATTTGTACTTTCCTGGCTTGTTAGGGTCTCAGGAAATGAGGTAGGCCGTCAGTAAATCAGGTGTGATCAATATTCAGTGATTTGCACCATAGCTTGTAGACTCTATAACTTTCACAAAGACCAAATAATATCCACTAATTTGTTTTTTTTTTTTACCAAAGATAGGTAGCAGTATAAATTTTGGCCAAAATTGATGAAGAAAAAGGACTCATTTGCAAAATTTTATAACAGAAACGAAGAAAAATTCATTTTTTTACAAAGTTTTCGGTCTTTTTTTAATTATAGCGCAAAAAATAAAAAACCCAGTGATGATTAAATACCACCAAAAGAAAGCTCTATTTGTGTGAAAAAAAGGACGCAAATTTCATATGGGTGCAGTGTTGCATGACAGAGTAATTGTCATTCAAAGTGTGAGAGCGCTGAAAGCTGAAAATTGGTCTGGTTGTTAAGGGGGTTTAAGTGCCCAGTGGTCAAGTGGTTAAAAACCACCAAAAGAAAGCTCTATTTGTGTGAAAAAAAATGATGAAATTTTTATTTGAGTACAGTGTAGCATAAAGGAGTAATTGTCATTCAAAAGTGTGAGAGTGCTGAAAGCTGAAAATTGGTCTGGGCAGGAAGGGGGTATAAAAGTCCTGTATTGAAGGGGTTAAAGTACAAGCATAAAAATGAAAAATTACTTTCAATATAGTGTCTGGGGGGTCCCCTTAGTCTACCTGTAAAGTGGCACATCTGTACTGTGTATAGAAGCTGCCACAGCAATAATTGCATTTATAAAGCCAAAAAGACATTTTCCCTGCAAGCTTTCTTTATTTTGTAAGCAATGGCTTGGGGAGCCAGTCTGTATGAAGAGGCCAAAATGTAGAGCACTGGGAACAAGATTAGAGATTATTTTGGATAAATTCTGGTGTCTCTTCCACAGACTTTGGATAGAAGTAACAGGTGCAGAAAAATTGGTCTTTGGGTGTCGGTGGCACCTTCACACTGTAACCCTATAAAAGGTACTCTTGATGAAAGCAAGAATTGGCCTTGCTGTCAAAAATTGCACTGTTATGCACCTGTCAAACAGGTGCGGAAAAATTGGTCTTTGAGTGTTGTGGCGCCTTCACACCATAACACTATAGAGGTACTCTTAATGAAAGCAAGAATTGGCCTTGCTGTCAATATGTCAAACAGGTGCAGAAAAATTGGTCTTTGGATGTTAATTGTGCCCATGAAACCTACACCAAAAACATTCTTCCAGATGAAATCAACACCCACAACGCTAGGCAGCCTATAAGTCCTGCAGAGATTCCACATCCCAATAACACTTAATCAGCGAATTCGGCATTAGGGGCTTCATAGCTGCTGGTAATCCAGGACTGATTAATTTTGATAAATGTCAGAGGGTCCACGGATTCTGTGGACAGACGCGTTCTATCATCAGTAACAAAACCTCCAGCAGCACTGAATGCCTGTTCTGAAAGCACACTGGGTGAAGGGCAGCCCAGCAGCTCAATTGCATACTGGACAAATTCTGGCCTGTGGTCTATTCTCATGACCCAGTAAGTCAGTGGATCGTCGACTGGAAAGCTCTCCATCTCTGTTTTCGCCCCTAGATAATCAACCACCATGTGATGCAGACGTTGCCGATGGGATGTGGAAGCTGACAGCCCTGGGTGGCGAGGACTCAAAAAACTGTGAAATGCATCACTTAGGTGGCTGTCTTCTCTACCGCTCCTCTCTTGACCAACAGAAGCCTCAAAACTACGTTTATCACTACACTGTAACCTACCTACTAGAGCCAGGAAAAGCATTTGATAAACTCTTTTTTAAGGTGTCCTCAAGAGATTTCATCTTCTGCACACTCTGTGGGGATGGGATGAGTTCTGAGACTTTCCCTTTGTAACGGTGGTCAAGGAGGGTTGCCAACCAATAGTGATCCTTCTCCTTTATGCCACATATTCTTGGGTCCTTTCACAGGCTTTGAAGCATGAGGGAGCCCATGCAAGTGCAAATTTGTGAAGGCATGAGAAGCAGACTCCTCGGGGTCTCTGAGGATTATAGTATCTGGAACTGCCTCATCCCAGCCACATACTACTCCCAAGGGTCCTGGGGATGGAAAACTATCTCTTACTGTTTGACAAATGTTTTCCTCTGCTTCAATGCCTCCAAAACTTCCAGAATCATCCTGCTCCTCCTCTTCCCTTTCCTCTTGTGTATTCTGTGGCATAGGACAAATGGTGTCTGCATAAAGTGGGCCTTGAGAGGAAAGGAAGTCCTCCTCTTCTTCCCACTGCTCTGCCTTGAGTGCTGTTAGGAAAAGACTGGCCTGTGAAGTCAGGCCCCTTTTTTGGTCCTTTTTCCCGTTTTTTGCACGGAGACGGCGCCAGGCGGCCCTATTTGGGCTTCCTGCGCCTGTCGCTGGGTGCTGTCCATTCTACAGCATCTGAGTACCTGTGAGCTTCAGCTCTGCTTCCTGAAACCTGTTCCTGTGTTGTTCCTGCTCCCGTGATCCGACCCGGCTTGACCTGACCTGCTACCTGTCTGCCTGCACCGACCCCGGCTATCCACGACCATCCGTTTGCCTGACCCCTCTGTACTTTGCTGCCAATCTGTTAACAAACTCTGCTTGGACTTTGACCACTCTCTTGCCTGACCCTTCTGTGGCTCTCTGCCCGCCAGTTGCCGACCCAGCCTGCACGACCATCCATCAGCCTGCATGACTACCTGGACCTTCACATCACCACCAGTGACCATCCAGCCCTCGTGCCATCCCGCACTCCGGGACTTCCAGTTTACTCTATCAGGGGTCCCCGAATTGGGTGTGTAAGAGCAGTTGTTCCCTGCAAAGACAGACTCCACCACCAGGACCGTGACAAGTGCCCTATCCATAATGTCACGCAGAGTCTGCCCCAGCAAGAACACAACAGGGATTGTGTCACTGATGCATGCATTGTCCCGACTCACTATCCTTGCGGCCTCCTCAAATGGTAACAATACAGTGCATGCATGCTTTATGAGCAGCCATTGGTGTGGGGAAAAAAAGACGAGCCAGCCTGCGCCTGTCATTGTGCCCCACTCACAGAGGTACTCATTGACGGCCCTCTGCTGCATGTGAATTTCAGCCAACCAAGCACTGGCTGTGTATGACCGCCTGAAATGGATGAAGACTCTTCTGCCCTGCTTTAGCAGATCTTCTAACCCTGGGTACCTATTTAGGAAACGCTGCACCACCAAATTGAGGACATGTGCCAGGCATGGCACATGTGTCAACTTTCCCTTTCTTAGTGTGTGACTGGATGGTAAAAATGTCCCTGCTTCTGTGGTGTGACTGGAAGGGAAAAATGTCCTTGCATCTGTGGTGTGACTGGATGGCAAAAATGTCCCTGCTTCTGTGGTGTGACTGGAAGGGAAAATGTCCTTGCATCTGTGGTGTGACTGGGCGGCAAAAACGTCCTTGCTTCTGTGGTGTGACTGGAAGGGAAAAATGTCCTTGCATCTGTGGAGTGACTGGACGGCAAAAACGTCCCTGCTTCTGTGGTGTGACTTGAAGGGAAAATGTCCCTGCATCTGTGGTGTGACTGGAAGGGAAAAATGTCCCTGCATCTGTGGTGTGACTGGAAGGGAAAAATTGTTCTGTTTCTGTGGTGTGACTGGAAGGGAAAATGTCCCTCCATCTGTGGTGTGACTGGAAGGGAAAAATGTCCTTGCATCTGTGGTGTGACTGGATGGGAAAATGTCCCTAAATCTGTGGTGTGACTGGAAGGGAAAAAATGTCCCTGCATCAAAGTTTGAATAAAGTAGCTCCACTCATAGCAGCCAACCCAACATACCTTACTTGTACTGGCCCAGGGGGCAAATGTCCCCCAGCCTGATCCTCTTATGCTTCAGACAAGGCTTTAGGGGACACATATAGAAGGGAGTAAATAAGATTTTTATAGGTATACTTTATAACTTTTACAATACTACTTAAGGTTTATTTTTCATTCTTCGATCAAGTGTCTCTTGTTAGACGTCATCATGTTCTGTGGAACCTCTGTGCTGAGGATATGTCTGTTTCTGTGCAATTAATTTCTGAAGGCACTATGCTCATGGTGACCATAAAATTAGATTAATGGCTACACGTAATTAAAAAAATAAAACAACAAGAACAATTTTTCGGTTAATTAAGCCCGCTATTTTTATAATATAGATGAAATAATTCCAATCCACATGCAGAGATTTCTCATTCTGAATCCTACAGCTTGCTTGCTGTTAAATTTAAAAGAAATAAAACAACAGAGTTTAAAATCACATTCTGATAATGACTGTATATTATATAACAGTAACAAGTAGAGTTAAGCATCTGTTTGCAGCCAAATTGGGCAATAGTCTCATGCCCCTGGAACAAGAGGACACGGACAGCCACTCTTTGGGTTGAAATGGGGGAAGTTATCAATTGAACAGGTTTCCAATGGTTTCTGTTCCATTGGAGATAAACTATATTGCCAAATGCATGCAGATACCCCTCTAAATGATTTAGTTCAGCTGTATCTAGTGAAAGGTACTGCTAATGCTACAGCATACAAAGACATTTTTGACAATTGTGCCCTTGCAACCTTGTGGCAACATTTTATGGAAGGCCACTTCTGCCCCATCATGACTCTGTCCCTGTCTACAAAGCCAGATTTTTACCCACCTTCCACCCACCATATTGTCATATGACTAGCGGGCGGTGGCTCTCTTAGTCTGGGACGATGTCATGTGACGTCTTCTCACTCTCCTTGGGACACAGCGCTTCACCGATCCCAGTAAAGAACCGCTGATGCAGCTCTTTACCCATGTGATCAGCTGTTTCCAATCACAGCTGATCACATGTAAACAAGGAAATGTTGGTTATTGCCATTCCTTTCCTCACACTGACAGGGAAGAGAGGAGATTTGACCAGCGGCATTTCCTCACAGGGGAGAGCTGCACAGATAATCAGGGTACTGATGCAGCCCCAACATTGCTCAGTAGTGATGGCAATCAGTGCCAAGCAGTGATGCCAATCAGTGCTGCGTTTCAATGCCTGCTCATCAGTGCCGACAATCAGTGCCGCCTATCAGCGACCATCAGTGCCACCTATCAGTGCCCATCAATGCCACCTATCAGTGCTCTTCAGTGCTGCATATCAGTGCCACCTATCAGTGCCCATCAGTGCCGTTTCATCAGTGCGACCTCATCAGTGCCCATCAGTGCAGCCTCATCAGTGCACATCAGTGAAGGAGAAAAAGTACAACATTTTATAACAGAAACTACGAAAAACTTTTTTTTTGAAAATTTATTTTTCATTTTTTTTTTTCAAAAAATAATAAAACCCAGTGGTGGTTAAATACCACCAAAAGAAAGCTTTATCTGTCTCAAAAAAATTATAAAAATTTTGTTTGGGTACAGCGTTGCATGACCACACAATTGTCATTCAAAGTGCACCAGCGCTGAAAGCTGAAAACTGGCCTGGGCAGGAAGGGGGTAAAAGTGCCCAGTAGGGAAGTATTTAAACACATGGTTTGAACAGTTTGTTGTAAAGCAACTTGAATGGCCTGCACAGAACCCTGACCTCAATCATTGAACGCACCTTTGAAAACTCAACATCAAAACCTGTCCCTACCTGTTGGCTGAATATGGACACATTTCCACAGATACACTTCAAAATCTCGCAAAAAGCCTTTCAATAAGAATGGGGGTTGCTATAGCCGCAAAGGTAGAACAACTACATACAACGCTTATGGTTTGGAAAAGGGTTTCCAACAAGCTTGTTGGCAGGTGCAATCTACTTTCTCCACTGCATGTGGCTCTCCTCCACAGCAGCATTGCAGAGGGAGAGGAGGTCAAGAGGACCACAGTTCCTCTATGGTTTTCAGCGTCACTGGGTAAGCTATCTGATTGGATGCTGCTGCTCCATATGACTCTAGTAGCCATCTTGTGTCAGGCAGAGTCTATTTAGATCCTGGCTCCCAGGCTTGGCACGCATTTCACATGTGGGTAGTGTATGGACAGGTCACCCGTCTGACATGGACAGTGATTAGCGGCAGGGAGAGGTTCCAGATGAGTAGAGAAAGGATAGGGACATGCTATCCTTAAGCAGACCTCCCCACTTGTGTTTGTACTGGCTAGGCTGCATTCCGCCCCTCTAGACAGATGCTGTCAGCATATCTAAGACCTGCTCTTCTACACATTGCTATTACATGCTGTCAGTGTTCTTGGTCAGATGCCTTTCCGCTGAACTTGTTGTGAATGACTGTATTCTGCATTAATACAAGTTCTGTTCCTTGTAATGGGGCTCTGTAGGTTTACTGCCATCACACCATGCTACACCTCCCCAGAAGCTCATATACAGTGGATGTGATAGGTATAGAGAGGGAGGACCCCCACCATGCCAACATCCAATGGACTACTACAGGGATTGAAAAGGGAGAAGGGACTCCTTTCAAAAAACTGGCTGGACTTTGTGGGCATAACCTTGTTATCTCTGCCTCTGTATTTGATAGGTGTTCACAAACATTTTGTCATATAGGGGCTGTTCTGTCACAGCTACACGTTTCCCTGTGTGTAGATCGACGTGTAGCTAAACCCTCCTATTCTTCAATAAGCCAGACGGAGTGTCATTTTGAAGCTTTATTAACAAAACAGAGTGTGGTGAAGCTACTGAGAAAAAATAATACAGATACATATAATCAGTAAATGAAAGATAAAGAAATACAATCAATAAGGCTAGGCTGTAGATGGCGATAAGTAATTCTCACCAGCGATGCAAGTTTAGAGGATGCAAGTTTAAGTCCAACATGTTTTCTGATAGCTGGTTCGTTCTTTCATTCTCTAAGATTCTGATGAGTCTGAGTTCCCAGGATGTACCTGTTTCTCTTCCTTAGACTGAAGAATGATGGGAACTTTTGTTAAAGGTGAACAGTTTTTAGTTTGTGCCAAAACAATACATTTACCACTGGCACCATCTTGTGGTCATATTTGATATTGCAGGAAAACAACTTAATTAACCACTTCACGCAAAATGCCGTTTATAAACGGCGGTCGGGAGAAGTGGATGTATCGGCAATGCCCTGCAGCTACAGGCTATACTCCCGCACCATTTTTTAGAGCCAGATCGGCTATCTGGTGATAATGGCCGATCTGGCTCTGGAGCCGCTCGGCCGTTACCCCAGGCAGCAGGAGGAGACATCCCCCCCTCCCGCCACCTTCCGCTGCTCTTCCCCGGTCTCCCGTCCCACCTGGAGACCGGAGCATCCATCTGGCTCATCAGCCGGCTGCAAGAAGTCCCGATAGAAGCTGGAATCAGCTCCGATCGGGTCTCCTTTGTGAAATTCTGGAAGCAAAGTCACAACGTCACTTCCGGTTTACTCGCCTGCCGGTGGCGCTGATTTGAAAAAAATGACAGTATTCAGAATCGCCAATTCTGGCGATCTGAATACTTTTAAGTGCAAAGGAGGGGTCGGGGGTCTTTTAGACCCCCAATCCCTCCATAAAGAGCACTTATCACTGACCGTTACTGTCACAAGGGATGGAGATTTTTAAGTACCGTTGTTTGTCGCCATTCCATGAGAGTGTGCAATTTTCAACCGTAACATGTTTGGTGTCAATTTACTCGGCATAACATCCTCTTTCACAATATACAAAAAATTGGGCTAACTTTACTGTTTTCTTACTTTTTAATTCAAAAAAAGTGTATTTTTTCCAAAACAAAATTGTGTTTGAAAGACCGCTGCGCAAATACCATGTGACATAAAATATTACAATTTATTCTCCAGAGTCTTTGCTAAAAATATATGTTTGTGGTTTTAAGAAATTTTCTAGCAAAAAATACTGATTTTAACTTGTAAACAACAAGTGTCAGAAATGGCTCCGGTCCTTAAGTGGTTAATATCCTGCTGGAGGCAGAACAAGGGCTGTTCACTTTGCCAGGGAAGTTGCACTATGCAATGGAATTGTTGATTGTACATAATTGGCTGATTGAAGTCAGCAGGGCTTCACCTCATTCACTGAACTCTGGGACAAATTCCCTTGCAAAGTGCAACTTCCCTAGTAAAGTTAACAGCTTGTTTGCCTTTAGTGAATCACTAACTCTCCTCACTATGTTCTGCTGCATATGAATAAACATGAATGCCAGAGGGGTAGAACAATTGTTATTATTTATTTGAGTGTATTTTGAGGGTTCAAGTCATTTAGGAATCCATCTTGGTCAACAAGTGGCATACCCCAGGGAATTTATACTTTCTGTTCCACTGGGCCAACTGCCTTTTATTGCCCACTGCTATTCCAGTTGACTGACCTGACACTGAAAATATCTGATGTCCTATCTGAACCAGGCACTTTGAGGCTGGCTTTGAACAGCCTGATAGAGACAGTGTGCCCACTTTGAATTGGTGAACTACAACCCAAAATGAGAAGAGTAAGGCAGACTGTCAACCAACACTGCCAGAATTTTGGTTGTAGTATTGAAGCTTCAGAGTCGGTGAACTGTCAGTACACAGTATACTATAACCCAAGTAATTGCAAAGGCAAGAAAAATAAGGGCCCATTGCCCAACCAGATAGTATGAGAGGCAGGAAGGCAGGCAGCAACCTTACATCATAGATGATCATTGTACATGTAACCTTTGTTGGGTGGTGTTGGCCCTTAATGTTTGCTCTGCTGCAGTAGGGGTTAAATGAAAACTTTTGTTTTTATGAAAGGAAAAATAATAATACTTTACCTAAATGGGCTTGTTGATTTGTTTATTATAATGCAATCACTTGTTCAAATTTCACCTGTTGTTTGCATGTATTCTTCTAGTCTCAAGCGCATTTTATCTCCTTCAGCAAACAGACGGAGCGATGATTTGTGTGCTGGGCCCACCCGCTGATGACAGCTCGGGGGATTCGGGAGCTGGCCTTGCATGTGTTAGCGCTTGGAGTAGAAGAGCAGTATTGTCTATATGGGAAACATCTTTTCGAAATGCAGAGCCTCTGGGCATGCTGCTGCTGGATTTAAAGTATTTCTTCAAAGTCATCTGACCATAAAAAATGAAAAGTGATATTCCAAAGCCTGACTGTCCTTTCAGGTGGAAACAAGCTTGAATGAATTTAATGGTATTCCTGAGCCATTTTTGCTTAAGATACAAAATGTACTGGAAATTAAAGGCAGTAGCTACAGACTGTAGCTGCTGACTTTTAATAAAAGGACACTTATCTGTCCAGGGATCCAGTGCTCTCTTCACCCGGGCTGGACATTTCTGGTCCTCCGGCCCCAGGCACCATTATGCTGCCTGTGGGAAGGCGACTGTGACTCCTAGTGGTTTCTTTGGGGGTCACGCTGTACTGTGTAAATGGTCCCGCAGCCTTCTGGGACCTGTTATGTGTCCCAAGAGGCTGCGGGCTGGGGAGGGGGGAATTCTGCTCAGTTCCCCTAGGCCAGTTGTCTCCAAACTGTGGCCTGGGGGCCAGATGCAGCCCTTTGCTTTCTTTGTATGTTTTGTACAGTGAAAAACAGCGACATATAAACAGACAAAAGAAAAGTGTTCATCCTAAGACAGAGAAAAAGAAGTGACCGATATGATCAGTCAAAATGAAGTCCCACAAGCCGTGATAGAGATGAAAAGACTCAAAGGATAGCCAAGGTGACACCAATCACTCACGCGAGGCTTACCGGACTGCTTGTGACACCAAGAGTGGTCAGCAAACACAACTAAACAGTAAAGCCAACTTCATGAAAAAGGTGTAATCTTCATACGCAGCCCAGACAGGACCGACGCTTAACCATTTCGCACTCTAGGCAAGGGGGGGGGGGGTGCTGCTGGGGTGTTGCTAGTCTTGCCTAGGGCCACGTGGGTGACAGGATCAGAGAGTGGACTCAATGACTCAGCAGCTACAATTAGACATGGTGTCCGTCTCCTCCGCTGTCCTCATGCCCACCTCCTTCACCTCCTCCGCTGACCTTTGCCCACCTCATCCGCTGACCTCGTGCTCACCTCCTCCTCCTCTTCCGCTGTCCTCATGCCCTCCTCACAGGATGAGCTGCTGCTGTCCTCCTCTGCAGCAACAGTGACGGATGTCCTCCACGGTCGCTGCTTTCTCTGCAGAGTCAGTCAGTAAGCCCTGTGCAGGGCCCCTTGTGTTCCCTGGCCTGGTGTTCCGCCACTGTGAGGGGGCTCGCAGACTGAAGAGAAGAACTAGTTTTGCTCAGGTTGGGACTTGGGAGATAGTACACACTCAGCATAGTAAATGCACATCGGACTGCCCACTCATCCTCTTCGCCTATTCAATTTGCAATTGCAGGCAGATAGGACATGCCGTTGGGGAGCAGAAACTGGAGTCAGCTGACCCAGGCCGGTACAGTGAAGAGGGAGGAGCTGGAGGAGGTCTCTGCTGGGAGGAGACCCATCTCGAGACACCGAGTGATGAAGACATGTGGAAGGAGCCAAGAACTTGCATGCAAGCAGGGGGAACCGAGTGGACACTGACTGACAGGTGACAGCAAGTGAGTGTCACTGATCCCATCCCCACCCAGCACTGCCATGGATCCCATCCCTCCACCAGTACTGCCACTGATCCCATTCCCCCACCACTTCCACTCATCTTATCCCTCAGCACTACCACTCATCTCACCCCCCTCAGCACTGCCACTGATCCCATCCCCCCCACCACTGCCACAGATTCCATCAACCCCCCGGCACTGCCACTGATCACACCCCCCAGCACTGCCACTGATCCCATCTCCCCCAGCACTGCCATTCATTCCACCCCCCAGCATTGCCACTGATCCCACCCCCCACCACCGCCACTGATCACACCTTACCCCCAGCACTGCCACTCATTCCACCCCCCCACACCTCGAACTGCCACTGATCCCATTCCTTCCCCTCCCCACCACAGCCACATATCACCCCTTCCCCAGCACTGCCACTGATCACACCCCC
>BLSH010024085.1:234056-250515 GCA_018402905.1 Glandirana rugosa
AGATTGAAGTCGTAAATCTCTCCTCTCGACCGTTGGACTTATGTCTCCGTCCATCTCAAAAGAATCATTTATTCCCTTGAACCTAAATAAAAAGACATTGCAAGTCGTAACGATATAACGTTCTCCTAAGTACAAGACGTACATAGGAGTCTTAAGTTTCTCGTTCTCCTGTAAAACAACAACTTTCACCTCGATAACACAGTAAAATTTACATAAGGGGGCTGTTACGAAATTAGACGAAAATGTGACACACGTCTTAATAATCCGTTTACTCATAAAACTGGTGTAGTAGGAGAAATACGTACAACAGAGTGACTTAATTGGTAGTAGGCTTTCGAGCCTATACAGCTTGGAGTGAGACAACATGCATAAAGAGGATGATGTGGTCAAAATACTCATTTGCCTAATAATTCTGCACACAGTGTAAAAGCAGATTAAAGCATTGTCGGGGGAATACATTTAAAATGACACAATAGCTCCACTTTCAACAACAAAATGTCCTCTTGCTCTTTGAATTCTGAGGATACATGCAGAACATGAATCCTCTTGCAATATAGCAATGCTGAACGTTACAGAAAAATAAATCCAAGTTCCCTTATTTACTAAGAAAACTCTACCTGCCTCTGTATTCAGGTTGCCAGCTCTCCTCTCTAAATGCTGAAGTTAGAACAAGTCCATTATGATTGCAGTTTAGCAGCTCAGTGCTTATCACATTCAATTAATTACAACTCCATAATAATCTGACTCCTTATTACTTACCTTTAAATTCTACCTCCGGATTGACAGCTCATCACTCCTCAGTCACCTCTCCTTACCCACTCGCTAACACACCAATTAAAAGACTAATTATGGGCATAAAATCCCTTCACATTTTATTTGACGTTTATTTATTTATACGCTGCATTTTTCCTCAATATTCTATCAGCATCCAGCACAAGTCAGCAAAGCAATGTCATTATAAGGAGCTCTCAGGTTCTTTTACAGTCAGCTTAAAGGAGACATGTCACTTTATAGTAAATTTAAAGAAAACGTGTACACATTGTTCCCCTTGCGTGCAAAGATTGTTGATGGATTTTATCAGGGGCGTATCATGAAATTGGTGGGCCCGTGTGCAAGCCCACACCGCACCGATCATCCCCAGCTGTCATGGGGAGATCATCCATGGGTGCAGTGTCGGTCAGAGCACAGTGGGCCCCCCCACCCCTCAGGGCCTGTGTTCAGTGAACACCCTGCACCCATGGATGATACACCACTGGATTTTATGTCCTCTGAACCTTCTTATGCATCGTGCAGATCTCTGGGGATGGGCTGCTACATTAGCGAAAGACCTAAGATAAAAGGGTATGGGTGCTAGAGATGACCACCTAATTAAAGTCTACTCTATTAATTATATTTGCTCCAGAGGACAAATATTTCTGCAGGCCTGGTAGGAAGCTCAATGGCCAATTGAAAAAGAGCTCTCGGCAAGCTGACAACACTGCTACTAATTGGTTAGAAACTTCACAACAGATTCACAAAAAAAAGTTTTAGGGAAACTGTATACAGCAAGATAAACATAATGAAAAAAATTGAAAATTTCCTATCAAATACCGTAATTTTCCTTTCCTAATGGACTCCATGGCAACCTAGGCGTGGGTTTACGCCGCCTTCTCTCCAATGCTATAGGACCCCATTCACATAAATTTGAGCTCACAGCCAGAGACTGCGTTTCATAACTAGCCGACTCTTGATCCATGGGTGGGAACTCCATCTGCCTCACTATGCTGGTAGGTGAGCTATTCCCTTATTAGCAGATAATTGACCTGTTCCATCTATTGTTTTCTAGTAGGAACATGTGGAGAAAGCCTGATATCTGCTATGTTAACGGCGGGAGTGTATATTTCGTCATCCACAGCTCCTAAGATGCATATTTTAGGGTCTAATGGGACCTTAACATCATAAACTGTAGAAATAAGTTCAGCTATGTCGCTTCAGTACCAGAATAGTTTGGGGCAGCTCCATATTAAATGGATTAGAGAACCTTCCTCCCCACAACACTTGGGGCATAAAGGTGAATCTCTTCTACCCCAGGGGTGCAGCTGAATAGTTGTGCAATACGTTCTGTGTAGCAAAAATAGCTGAGATAGCTTATGTGATTGTAAGACCGAGACAGCTGGTGCAGATTGTAGGCATAGCTCCCAGGTTTCTCCATCTATCTTTCCCAGGTCTTGCGTCCACCCGCTCATAAGGATTTTGAGTCTTGTATAGATGACAGTGACAGCAAAGTGGAGTATATATGCAAGATCAGGCCCTATTTATCTGGTCCGTTAAAAATGTCCCGTAATAGACGGTGGCTTGATAACGAAAAAAACGATTTACGTCCCTGAGCCTCCGTCCGCCGAGACACATCTGCCGGCGGGGCGCGTGACGCATGACGTCATCCCACTCCACGTAGCGGGGCGGCGCCATGCGCCACGCGCTCCAGAGAGTCCCTCTGCACTCGGTATGCGGGCTTCCTGCCCGCATTACACGAGTGGACAGCACCTGTATGCGTCGCAGCGGATTGGTTGCCGCCGACGCTCATGGCTTTATATACTGGTCTCACCCGCAATTCGTTCACTAGATGCAGCCTACACACGGAAGGACTGTTCGGACTCAGGTACTTCTAAACTTTAAAACTACTATAGCTTCCCATCTGTGCCGTTTGCAATGCTGAAAATACTTTAAACATTTTCTCACCATCCCTTGTTGCTGTTATGTGATTCACACATACACCATGGGTATTAACTATCCAATACAACCTATATTTTATGCCCTAGTTGGCAATGCATTTATGTCGGCACAATCTATGGGCTTGCTTCAATACGCCACAGCAGGGGGCTTTCTTGCTTCCTGCTTTTCGCTCCCTGCTGTCACGTCATGATATACGTTTACAGATTACACATTCATATATATATACGTCCCTCTTCTCCTCTTAACTAGTGCTATCCTATACCTCCCTGTGAGGTTGAGCTGATCCAGCCACCTTGGGCCTCTCGTGGATGCACAGGTCTCCTCAGTCCACCTCTGAGATGCTTGCTCCCCCTCTGGCTTCTCTTTGGACCTGACTTTCAGATCCTGCTCAGGGCTGCTTTGAAATTTGGTTGATGATACCTCTGGCCATGTAAGTGATGTTTTATTTTAACTTCTTCTTTCTTCATTCCAGCTATCTCTGGAAACGCACTCTTACCAAATATTATGCAACTCACATCATATTAATTGTACCTTTAACTAAATTGATGTTGTTATATATGATTCAACTTTTTCACAGACAGCATAATTGCTTTTCCGCTTGATGTTTATTGTCCCCTGATGAAGGATTAACCGAAACATGTTGGGATATTTGTGACATAGCCCCAGGATTCTGCCATTCAAGCGGCTCCTGAGTGTGACTAATCTCAAATGCATCAAAGCTATCTACATGTTTGCTGTTAAATGTGGTATCATGTTCCAAAAAAACCTTTGTGTTTTTTAATGTTCAAATGTATTGTAATGTATCTTTCGACACGTACATGCATCATTTGAGGTGAGCCTGTGACCTGCGTGCCCCTGCTCACCTCTATGCTTTATTTTGTCATATTTTTGTACTAATAAAATGTAATAGCCTTTTTACTAAACCCCACATTTTCTCATACTTTGTATGACTGCCGGTAAAGTCCAGGGGGATTCATTATATGTTTGGGATATCCTTCCCTTTCTATTTTTACGTCCCTGAGCCTGTATGGCGTGTCCTAATTGCAGGTATTTATAAGAATGCTGTCTGCGTAACTTGTATTCTGTCTGAAGATCCAAAAAGGATTTAAACACATTTTGGTTGTACAATTGAGCTACATTGCAAATACCCGCCAATTCCCATGCCTGAAATCTCTTTCATTTATTTACAGTATCTCACAAAAGTGAGTACACCCCTCATATTTTTGTAAATATTTTATTACATATTTTCATGTGATATCACTGAAGAAATGACACTTTGCTACAATGTAAAGTAGTGAGTGTACAGCTTGTATAGCAGTGTAAATTTGCTGTCCCCTCAAAGTCACTCAACACACAGCCATTACCCTTAAGTGAAAATGTCCAAATTGGGCCCAAAGTGTCAATATTTTGTGTGGCCACCATTATTTTCCAGCATTGCCTTAACCCTTTTGGGAATGGAGTTCACCAAAGCTTCACAGGTTGCCACTGGAGTCCTCTTCCACTCCTCCATGATGACATCACGTAGCTGGTGGATGTTAGAGACCTTGCTTTCCTCCACCTTCCATTTGAGGATGCCCCACAGATTGTGTATGCGGTTCATGTCACAGGTTGTACCAGCTCCTTAGTTGATGCTCTTTCTGATGCTCTTTCTCGGTTTCCAGGTTTCGCTCAGAAAAGAAAATCAGAAGTTGGTGTGGTTGGCCCCTTTTTGTTCAAGTTGTTGGGTCGTAGGGACTATACTAATAGTTTTTGGTACGGCAGGCAGTTAGAGAGTACCCTAGGGGCCACTGGCTGGTGTATGGCCGGCCAGTGTTTTTGAATGAATGGGTTCCTTGTAAAATGTGCATCAAAGGTGTGTCCATCACCTTATAGGTCATGTTGTTTTGGCAGGCGTTTACGTTGCGTTCTTTGGGTCATTGCGATCGGGGAATTTAGTATGTTCCTCTAAATGGGCATCTAAAGGTTTGCAGTTGGGCGGTTGTGCAATGTTTTGAGGGTTCAGTTGTTTTTTGGATACGGCTATCCAAGACGTATCAAGCTGGACGGAGTGTGTGAGTGGAGTTGTTTGGTATTCCTGGTGCATCGGCTTGTCCGGTATAGGCTGTTTTACAATTTTGTAATTGCGCCCAGGGGATGATGGTCCATTTTTGTTTCATGCAGATGGCTCTGCTTTGTTACAGTATCGGTTTACTTCACTGTTTTGGAAGGGTTTCATAGCCTTGGTTTTTCTCTGTCTGCTTTTTGTATCTCATTAGTTTCGTATCGGGGCAACACGCTGGGGGTTGAGTGAAGGGCCGTGCGGCGCATTGGCAGGTGGGAATCTAGGCATCATCGCCTGTATGTTCGTCATCATTTGTTGTTGTGCTAGAGGGGTTGCAGCTGATGCAAGTTGTTGATTGTTTGCTGATTGTTGTACATTGGTAAAATGTATGAAGTTATAATTACTTTGTGTGTGTGTCTTGTTTGTTGTTTTTCTCTGTACAGGTGGGGGCTCATGTTTGACCCGGATCTTGGGCCACTCTTACGTCTACTGGGGTGCAAGGTCAGCTGTTGTCTGGCCTAACGGACATCAGTTGGGCATCTCTAGGGAAGAGGCTGTAGTTTGTTGGATGGGGGTGCCTGGCCTCTTTGGGGAGTAGATGGTTCCAGAAGTTGTGCGTTATGCTCGGCTTGATAGGCCTCCATACGTGCTTGTGGTACATGCTGGGGTTAAATATTTGGGTCTATGGTGTATGTAAGAGCTCATCCGGGATGTCAAATATGTTTTTATCTGGCTTTGCATGGCTTGCTCAGACTGGTTAATTGTATGGTCTGATATGATTGGCTAGAACCAGTGGCATTTAGTTAAGTCAGTGGATAGCCTGTACAAGGCTCGGGTCAAGGTAAATAGTGAGGTGACCCGATTTGTGCTGCACAATGGAGTTTTAGTCGTGAGACATCATGATTTGGAAGTGGATACCTGGAGATATTTACGTGGTGACGGCGTTCATTTGAATTCAGTAGGGATTTACATGTGGTGTCTTGGTCTACAAGATGGTGTGCAGAGGGCCCTGTGGGTGTGGAGGTCCGCACAAACCTAAGGTGTCAGGTTTGTGCGGCGGTGGCGGGGCGCAGTGTCCTTTTAGGTTCATATAGGCACAAAAAGGTTTGGTGTAAGTGACACGCAGGTACTGTCTCTAATTTAATGCATATTAGGACCTTGTGGCTCCATTCTTTATGCACTGTCTATTCATGTTATTATGTTATTGATCTGTTATTCATTTGTTATTTATGTTTTGGTTAATAAAAGGCTGTTATGGCCAATTCACTCCAAACTGTTGTGGTGTGGTTATAATACCAAAGGGGTTGGGGGTATTGGTATAGCAGCCAGCACAAGCCATATTTAATACCTTAGTCAAGCTGATAGGGCCAAAACTTGGACTCTAAGGGAGCTGACTGACGGAGCCAGATCTAGTCCCGACTGTAAGAATTCTAGGATCTCTTGCACTCCCGGGTCTCTGTATGATCTTCCCGCGGAGGATGAGAACTCCACAAACTTGGCCCATAGTCTTCCATAGACTTTGTTTGTGCTCGTCCTTCTTGAACTTATGAGGGTGGAAATGACGCCTAATGCACAGCCAAGGGCTTCCAGCCTCTCCCTCTCAAGAACCAGAACATCAGCCTCAATTATGCTGGGCATGGATGCAGAACTGCCCCATGGGACAGAAGATCCGGTCTGAGGGGGAGGAGTCCTGAAAGCTGAGCTGGGTTAGGAAGGGAAACCATGGCCTGTTCGGCCAGTAAGGTGCCACTATCTCGATGGCTTCTGCTTGAAGTTTCTGCAGGAATCTGAGGATGACTGGGAACAGGGGAAAGGCAAATGCACTGCTGAAGCTCCACTGATCTGTTAAAGCATCCACTCCGAGGGCCTGGCTGGAGCGGCCCCGAGAGTAATACTTCTCGACTTTGAAATTACAGGGGGGGTGCGAACAGGTCCACTTCGAGATTGACTCCCAGGGACAGAATCCACCTGAACGTCTCTATGTGGAGTGACCATTTGTTGTTGTCTAGTTGAACACGAAGGAAATCCGCCTGGACGTTCTGGGCTCCGGGAACTTAAACTGCCGAGATGTTGGCCAGATTCCTCTGGGTCCATGTCATGACTGGCTCAACTTCTTGGAGTAGGGTAGAGCTCCGCGTCACTCCCTGTCTCTTCACATAGGAGACCGCTGTGGTGCTGGCCATTCGTAACAATGCTGATTCTCCATTTAGGAGGTGACTGAAGGTCCAGAGGGCGCAAAAGGCTGCTCGTAGTTCCAGGACATTTGAGCCTGGGTTGTGCAGATGGAGAACCCATCTCCCCTGCGCCAGCTCTGACTTGCCGTGGGTCCCCCATCCTGCACCATTGGCATCGGTCATAACCATGACCCATGAGATGGGGGCGATAGAGTGGCATATATACAAGAAATCAATCAGCGCAGTAAAACAAAATAAGGAATAAGCAGCTGTACACTAAGGGAAAAGTTAATCAAATCCCCACCAGACTTATAATATGACAAGAGTGCAGCGCTATAAATATTGATGATATTAGTCAAAACATATTAAAGTCCATGATAAGCTTCAAGCATTTCCAAATGAGAAGTCCCACAGGTGCTTCAGTGTTAACCACCACCAGTGAATGGATGGCCGCTCACCTCCCTGTGTGGATCCTCAGATAAAGGATCATATGCCCTCTTAGCCCTCTAACGAGGGGGTAATGATAAATCAGCCACAGAACCACTTCAGGATCATCAGCCAACAGTGCGTTCTTGGTCCTTCCTTGGACTCCAGCCCATCATATACAAGTAAAAAGCAAAGCTCTAAGTGCTCTCCGTTCAAAAGGTCAATTTATTAGTAAAATGAAATTGCACTTACATAAAAGGCACTGACAAACAGTGCATAGGAACACGCTTCAATCAGATAATTAAATCCACCATGCCAATGTGAATGAATGTCGATCGCGGATGACGTCACACACTCCCTCCGCGTATCGTCCCGGAACCAGAACTTCGTCAGCGGCTTAGGAGGTGGAAGACGTTCCGCACTTTATATTACAGGAAATTCACGAATGAATAACACTATTGGCCAACCATTTTGGCACGTCATTTCCTGGGTGGGGCGGGAGTCAAAAGATCAAGCATTCAATTTCCGCCTCTTCCCATCAACCAGGAAGTGACACTAGCCCAAAAGCTCCAATCAGCACCTAACTGTCAGCAAAGGATGCACTTGTGGTATCTAAACTTAAAAACGCCTCCAGTGCTTCGAGGTGCCGAACCAATAATAAAAATACTAAAGAGACAATTGGCATGGCAGACATTAATAAAATCATATATTAAAACCCTAAATTCAGGATAGGAAAAATTGTGTAATTAACATGGACGTACACCCGCAATGGACACTTTTCACATAAATAAAAACAAAGACTCCTTATCTACAGTTTAAATCAAACTCAATATTTAAACCAAATGGCGCTAAAACTTTAGTTTCATAAATCTAGTGAGATTCTTTCCTACTGAGTTGTCGGGTGAAGTTTCCTCCCCTCCAATGTTTAATAACCCTTTCGACTCCCCAAAACTTGAGTCCTCTAGGGTCTCTATTATGTACTTCCCTGAAATGTTTGGATACATTATGTGTGATCATCCCCTTTTTAATATTCTTAACATGTTCGCGGTGATGTACTGCAACCCACATCCGCATTCCAACATATACACGACCCCCACTGTGTTGCAGTTTATAAGTTGGGCGATCTTGTACTGTTTAGCCGTAGCTGTTGCTATAAACTCTTTACGTTTCTTGAGGTTGCATTTGGACTGCCTGCAGGCCACACATCTCCCGCACGCATAAAATCCTGTCAAAAAAGAAAAAAGCCTGTTTTCGGACTGAATAGGAGGATCAACTACCCCTGGGGCTATTTTATCATGCAACGAAGGTGCTTTTTTGTATATAAATTGAGGTCTGTCTGGGAGGACAGGCCCCAATACTCTATCCATCTTAAGGATTGCCCAGTTTTTTTGTACAATCCTTTCAAATTTTTTATGTTGAATACTGTAATCCATCACTATTTTGAATTGAAGCTCATCCCTGGAGGTCCTAGATTCAGAGTTATTTACTAATTGCTGTCTTTCCATCTTTTTAACCCTCTCAATCTCATGATCAAGCGCATCCTTCAAATAACCTTTCTGTTCAAAATGATGGGCCAAAAGTTATGATTGATCCACAAAATCTTCCACACGCGAGCAGTTCCGTCTAAGCCTAATAAATTGTCCCCTAGGAATGTTGCTCAACCATTGTTGGTGATGGCAACTCCCCAGGGGAATATAGGCATTGCGATCGGTGGGTTTGAAAAAATTCTTTAAGATGAAACTATTCTAATCCCTCATAATTTCCAGATCAAGAAATATAATTCTTTCCATACTGACATTCCAAGAGAGAACTATATTTCTATTATTAGCATTAAGTTTGTTCATGAAGGATTCCAAACTGGATCTTTCCCCTTCCCATATAATGATCAAATCATCTATGAATCTCCTGTAACATTTAAATTCAGGGGGAGTGTCACCAAAAACCACATCCTCCTCCCAGTGAGCCATAAATAAATTGACAACACTGGGAGCGAAGCGGGCACCCATGGCCACTCCCCTGGACTGAAGATAATATTGTCCTTGGTGCCAGAAATAATTCTTTGACAAGCAGAAGTCTAGAATATCTAGTAGGAATTTTTGATGCTCCACTCGAAGCTCAGAGGACTCCAAAACCCACTCAACTGACCTTAGGGCTTCATCGTGACCAATGACGGTGTATAATGAGCCTACGTCGGCAGTGACCAGGAAGGTAGAGCTGGAGCATGTAAGATTTTCAATTATTTGGATGATATGCTTAGTGTCTTTTAAGAAGGCTTTGGTGCGAATGACTAGTGGCTGCAAGAAGTAATCAATATACTGCCCCCGTCGAGCTGAGACAGAATCGATTCCGTTAATGATAGGCCTTCCGGTAGGATTATTAATATCCTTATGAATCTTAGGGAGGATATACATAATTGGTGTCCTACAAGACAAGGGTTCAAGATATAATGCCTCCTTTTTAGTCAAAACTCCACTTTTTTTACCCTCCTCAACCAATCCATGTAGATCATCTTTTAAAGATAGGACAGGATCTCTATTCAAAAACTGATAGGTGTCACGATCACTTAACAATTTATCCATTTCAGCAAGGTAATATGTTTTACTTAATATCACCAGGCCACCGCCCTTGTCCGCTGGACGTATAACTATATCTTTCTGTCTTTCCAGAGAGTCTATCCCCCTTTTAATGTACTGAGGGTCTGTTATCCTCCTGATCTTCATTGTTTCTATATCTTTACACACTTTATTCTTAAATACTTCAATATATTTGTTATCCTTATTATGGGGATTGAAGACCGATCGATTACGTAAATTGGAATGTACTTCATGATTGGCTGCAATACTTCTAACAGGATTCGATAAAAAATATTTTTTAATATTGAGTGTCCGTACAAATTTATTGACATTGATATATGTCTGAAATTTGTTAAAATTACGGACTGGAGCAAACTTGAGTCCCTTATCCAGGACCTTCAGTTCATCCTCATTAAGATTAACTCCGCTTAGGTTATAAATACCTGCTCCTAACGGGGCCTTGGTTTTTTGTAATCGTTTCCCCGCTCTCCTTCCTCTCTTTCTTTTCTTTTTCCGGTAGTGTTGTCCACTCTCAGGTTCCCACGCGGAGGGTTCCACCATTCCTTCTCCGCGTTGGGACACTGCAGTGGACGACCTCCGCCTGGGCCACTCTGTGCTTGCCGAAAATCCACCCTTTTCCACCCATTCATCGGATGTATAATCCTGCAATGGACTGTATCTATTGTGAACCGGTACCTCGGTATCACAATTTCCCTGATTATAGTATTGTCTACGGGGAGCTGAATGTTGATATCCTTTCCCTTTGGGGGTTCGAAAATGTCCAGATGATTCTGTTGGGACATATGGCCCCCGTTGGGGATATCTGAGCCAGCCACCTCCCCCTTGTTGATTATTTCTCACCGGAGTTCTATACTGATTATAACCATAATTATCAGGGGCAGCATCCCATATTGGTTGATGATGACCTGTATTTCTCCCCTTATTTTTAAATTTCTTAGGGCCTTGTGGCACTGGAAATGTATCCAACTGGCCATAATGGCCTCTCCATTGAGGTGTAGTCACACCTCTCAGGTCATGATGCATCCCTCTATTGGGAGATGTGACCATAGGCGTTAGTGAGACTCCACTTTCTCCCTGTGTAACCTGTCCCTGCTGAGATGTTAAATCTGGAGTATTTTTAATACTTTGCCACTTATATACAGTGTTGTTCCGAAAGTCATCTAAATCCCTGATAAACTTCTTCCTTTTCTTACTCTGAATCACTCTATCCCATTTTGCTAATTTATTTTGTAACTCAGCAGAGTGTTTCTGGAATTCTTCACTGTCCATCAGGGGTTCAATTTTACTTTTTATTTCACTAATTTGTGACTCTAGAATTTTCATTTTACGTTTCTTTCGAACCAGTAAGAATTCCAATAATTCTATCCTCTTACGGGTGAAGAAATCCCCCCACTCCTGGGTAGATTCAGGATCAATAAGGCCATCACAAGCCGGGATATCCCACCTTGGCATGTGAGCAGGTTCCTGCGCTGTAGCCACCAGAAGAGGCTGTTCCTTGTGCCTGAGGTTATGTAAATGAGCTGGTTGCTGTTGTCTGAATTCCATTGCTGGAGAAACCCTGTCTGGAAGGGACTCAACCACCAAAGTGCCCTTTTGACCATAGGGGGCCGTAGAGACAAGTGTGCCGATAATTCTGAGGCATTGTGAGGCCCTCAGGGGTGAAGAGGTTATGGCCAGGCACACCCTGACCCATATGACCCGGGATCTTCTCCACCGGCAGAGAAATGGTATTTTCGACTGTGTCAAACTGAGCTCCTAGGTACACTAGGCACTGTACTGGCTCCAGGTGGCTCTTTTCCAGGTTTAGTAACCACCTGAACTCGAGCAGTGTAGCGATGACTTGAGCTCTGTGGATCAGCAGCCACTCCTTGTCTTGCGATAGCAACAGAAGGTCATCAACATAATGGTATAGGTGTATTCTCTTTGTTCTGATGAGGGCCACCACGGCCAGAAGAACTTTCGAGAAGACTCATGGTAAGGTTGAAAGCCCGAAAAGGGAGGCAGGTGAACTGCAGATGTTCTGGCCCGACCACGGACTGGAGGTATTTGTGGAACTCTTCTGCTACGGGCACATGGAAACAGGCATCTTTTAAGTCTTTGGAAACTAGCCAGTCGCCCGGCTGCACGGCTTGCTGAATTGTAGACAGGGTCTCCATTTTGAATCTTTCATATTTTATGAACTTGTTCAAATAATTGAGATCTATCACCAGGCGCCATGACCCATTTTTCTTTAGCACCAGAAAGAGAGGGGAATACACACCCTGGAACCCTTTGCCCTTTGGAACGGGCACCGCGGCCCCTTGAGCCACCAGCGAGCCCACATAGGACTGCAGCACCTGCCTCTTTTCTTCCGACTGAGGTAGCAGTGTAGGGATAAACCTGAAGGGAAGAGTATTGGTGAAGGACCATGTGTGACCTGAAGAGACCGTCTTGATGGTTCAGTAGTCCGAGACTGAGGCCCCCAGACCTGCCGAAAAAGAAGCAAACATGCTCCTACCTGACACATCTGAGCAGGCCCAATCTCAAAAAGACTTGAAGAGCTCACATCTGCAGGACGCCTGGTTCTTGGGCGGACTTCTGGAAGGATGTCTGTCCCCTCCTTAAACTTCTCCTGAAGTCTCAACCCGGCCTGTAGAAGTGTGCATCCCTTGAACGCTCTGAGCTGCGCCTTGTAGGCTGGGACTTCTTTTGGCCAAACAGGCGCTTGTCCTGGGGCAAGAATCTTCTCACCCGTGGCCCTGGCTATGGCGCTATCCAGCTTGTTGCCGAATAGTGAGGGCCCCTCAAAGGGGATCCTACACCAGGCCTGCTTCAACGATGAATCCAAAGGCGCAACCATAAGGGCCACTTAGCCGTGACTGAGGAAAGCATAGTCAACAGGTGGATGATATCAATGGAAGCTTCCAACTTCAGCTCTTGCACAGCCGAGCCCCTGGCCACCTCTTCCGAGATGCCTTTGAGTTCTGTATCCACATTTTCTGTCCAGGCTTCCATTGCCTTGGACATGGCCATGAGGGCCAGGGCAGGCTTACAGGCCATTCTGGCCAACCCATAAATTATTTTAAGATCCTGATCAATCCTTCTCTCGAGCCCATCTTTGAAAGACACTGCATATTCTAGAGAAACATGTTTTGCTAGTCACATTAATGCTGCGTCCTCTAGAGGTGCTTCACGTCCTAGGCTTTAAAGGGGTAGAGCCTTGAGGTTTTGCTCGACAGGAAGGTCTTTCTGTCTACAATGCTCCATTCCTCCACAATAATATCTTTCAGTTCCATCAGGAGTGGAATGTTGGAACGTTCCTTCCCCAGGTGCTTAAAGAACTTTCTCTGCTTAGCTGTGGGTGTGGTAGGTTCTTCTAACTTCAGGGCTTCCCTAACCGCTTAAATTAATGCAGAGACTAGGGCAAAGTCAAAGCCACCAAGGAACTTCCTCCACCTCACTGTCTGGAGACCTGGGAGATGCATCATATGGCTGAGATAGATCCGGATCCTCTAGGGGGTCGTCAACAAGAGAGCCTGATATGGTGGTGGTCTGGCTCTGCGTGCGGGTTGTACCCCATTCCTTTAGGGACTGCTGCACCACACGCTTCACTAGAGACTCCATTTGTTGGTTTCCAGTCTCTCTTGCCCCGACCGCCCGGGCATAGCATGGCTCACATAATGACTTGCCCTTCGGGACTTGTCTCACATCCCCAGCAGGCTCTGCGATCAGAGTGGCTGTCATTGCAGTGGGTGCGGAGTCCAGAGGAGGAATGAGAACATCTCCCCTGCTGTTGGATCCTAGACGGGGAGCCATCTGGACCTAGATGAAGAATGCTTGGCAAGATCTCTGTCGTTATGAGCCATGATCTGGCGATCCAACCTGGAGGGGCTGACAAAGAGAAAAGAAAAGGAGAAATGTGTCATTAGCATGCATGTCTATAGGTAAACCTCAAGAGCATTCTGGCCATTATGGGCCCCTTTCCCTCTCCCACACATACCTTGTGTGTGAGGGTTGGCCGCAAGAACGCGGTGACCTGTCCATGGCAGTTGGAGGAAGGAGCAGGACAAACAATCCCACGACCTGCAGGGAGAAAACGGTCCTAAGGACAGGGAAGCAGAGGGGAGAGATAAAGTAGTTACTTCCTCTTCAACAGCTGCTCCCCCCACCAATCCACGGCCATGGGTCAGTGGCTTACCTAAGGCAAGACAACCAGGGTCTGGGGAAGCTGCCGCACACCACCCACGGGGCTTCCCACAGAGGCAGGGGCTGACAGCTCTTTTAAAGCCCCCATCCTGGTGACGTCACCGCCACACCCCCTCCACGCCTGCGCCGAAGAGCCCAGCCATCCAGCGCCTGTGCAGCCACCGGGTCCCCAACATACTGCGCATGCGTGAACCAAGCCTCGGTCTCCTCCCAGATTTCGCACATGTGCAGAGGCCCCTCATGGCTGCAGCCTGGAAGAGGAAGGCAGATGCATTCCATCCATCATGAAAGGGCAGGAACTAGAGCCAGGGAATAAGGAAAAAGGAAAAGGAAAGCAGAAGAGCACAAATAAACACAAACCGCTGCCATGAAGTTATACTGCTGTAATGGGCACCATCTTCCAGACCTTGCCAGTTAGCTGCACGACGCTAGATGTCCATCCTTGATCATTTACAGGCTGCCCCCCCACCACTGGCACATTGTGCCTAAAGCCACACGCCCACCAGTGGCTGGGCCCTTGGCTCTCACACCGCTTATCCATTATGCCCGACTGTGACCTGTTCGGGGATTATTCATCAGGACTGGGATGTCATGTAGAAAACGTAAGGCTCAAATTTATGGGAATGTGGTCCTTTAGCATTGGACAGAAGGTGGGGTAAACCCACATGTAGGCTGCCATGGAGTTTGTCAGGAAATGGATTTTGGGTTTACATGCGTTTACCTGAATTAATCAATTTGCAAAGCAAATTACCACTTCCCAGCAAACTCCAACTCACAGTAAAACATCTGGATTCCATCTTTGGGTTCTATCTCATGGGAATCAATATGCTCATTCCTACAGGGTGCAGCCTTCTTGGTTTTCTCTTGACCTAGCCTCAAGGTGGAGAAGCATGTCAATCAAGGGGATTTATATTCCTTCTAGATCCAGTAAATGCTAACTGCTATCTTAGCATGAGCCTGCTATCTGCAATCAAGCACTTTCTGAGGTCATATTTCCTCTATTTATAGTATATATAGGATGTGGGAAAGGGACAGGGAAAATCTAGACCACAGTAGGGTTTGAATTTTGACTTTTTTATAAAAGCTGGAAACTGTAGCAGATTTTGTGAAAGACTTTAAATATGGCCTCAGCCTAATTATGTTCTAATCTGATTTGTCATTAGTTCCCCATGTTTCATTTGAGCACAGGTAGTATTAAGTTAATTTAATTTAATATAAGGGCCTGCTCACACCGGAGTGTTGCGGTAACGCATGGGCATTAGTGTTCAATATTTGTTTGTTAAAGTGGTTGTCAAGGGAGGGGAAAAAAACACCTGCAAGACAAAGGCACAATGAGCTAGTATGCATTGCATATTAGCTTATTATGAAATACTTACTTTAGAATGATGCTGTTGCAGCGGTCCCCATGTCATGTTGATTGTGTCTTCTTCTGGGATTGTGGGCTCTGGCCAATCACAGCGTGGACTACATCGCTATGATTCGCCGGAGCTGCGCTGACGTCACCATCATTTACGGCACACTTGGTGAAGAAATGGCCCAGTTGGGCTGTTTCTTCATTGCTCATGTGCCGATGATGTCAGCACATGCATTTACACTGTATATCTCCTAAACCGTGCAGGTAAGCCTTATTATAGGCTTACCTGTAGGTTAAAGTGGTTGTCAAGAGTTGACAACCACTTTAAGGTGCCTTGTATTAAGGCAACCTGTTCAAATTCAGCAGGCTATCAATGCACTGCAATGCACATAAACAGGACATGCAGCATTTTTTTTACAACCCAGGGCACCACCATGCCACAATTTTCAGTTTCACTGTCTGAAAAATTTTGCTGTAGCAGAAAACCTCAATTTCACCCGTTTAGTTGCTTAGGCAAAATATGATGCTCTTTTTTTTCTTTATTTAGAGGGTATTTTCAGTGGGGGGATGTGTATTTAGCATAGTTTAGCTTATTACAATTACGGTATATTTATAAAGCAGTGTTTTAAATTACACTGCTCAAAAAAATTAAAGGAACACTTTGAAAACACATCAGATCTCAATGGGGAAAATATAATGCTGGATATCTATACTGATATGGATTGGGTAATGTGTAAGGAATGAAAGGATGGCACATTGTTTGATGGAAACGAAAATGATCAACCTACAAGGGCTGAGTTCAAAGACACTCCGAAAAACAAAGTGAAAAAATGATGCAGCAAGCTAGTCCATTTTGCTGAAATTTCATTGCAGCAACTCAAAATGGTACTCAGTAGTTTGCAAGGCCCTCATGTGCTTGTATGCATGCCTGACATCGGGACATGCTCCTAATGAAACAACGGATGGTGTCCTG
>BLSH010024085.1:270631-283360 GCA_018402905.1 Glandirana rugosa
TAACCAAAATGGAAAATATTATAATCACTATACAAGTGAATGAGACTAACGTTTACAAGCTTACCATGCGGGTTATATAACAAATGGCGTCCCCGTCCATTAGTACATTTGCTGTAAGAAACAGAGCGTCCACGTCTTTACAGACTACAATATCCGTCGGGGACATCACCATCTCCTCTTTGACTCTTAGAAGGATAGGGATGTCACCAAGTCAAACGTCTGAGATGTAGAAGACGTACCTATCTTCGGGAAGTTCAACACCTTCTTCCTACCAGAGTGTCCCCCTAGATCTTTACATGATTACCTGCCCCTGCGGTAAACAATATATTGGGCGTACCATTCGAACATTTGCAATCAGAGTAAGTGAACATATCACTAATATTATAAAAGGTAAAACCAATCTTAGTGTGCCCAAACACTATCTCAGGGCACACGACAGGGACCCCAGTGGCACCACTTTCTCAGTTATCGATAAATTTGTCCCAAACTGGAGGGGGAGCAATAACATCAGGGGAATCTCACAACAAGAGGTATACTGGATTTATCAGCTCAAAACTTACATTCCTTACGGGTAAAATGTTGATTGGGATATCAACTCTTTTATTAATCGATCCTGATTGGGGAGCATGTCCCATATATTTGGGGAGCATGTCCCATATATTTGCATGTGTTCTATGTCCTTTGCTTACTGTTCCTAATTTTTACCACGAAGTTGTCAAATTCTCATCTCTATGTAAAGCCTCATGCACCTTTTTGGGGATACAACTGATTTGTCACCTCATTGGGATAAAATTAAGGTAACTTTTAGCCACCTATTAATTTGTCCCCCCCCCCTCTTCTCTCATGTTTACTTTCAGCAGAGGGACCACCCAGCTACAAGTGGTATATTCTCTGAACATAATGGGGTACTAAGCACACATACACATACGATCGCATCAATGCGATATTGGCACAATTGCTTCAAATTCAGCTTTATTATGATATATTTTTTTGATTTTTTTTTTTTTTTCTATTCTTGCTTTTTTGAGTTTTTTTCCCCCATTCTAAATAATCCTTTTTTTGGTATTATTTCACTGAAGTATTTATAACTTAGCGTTCCATTCAATAATCACATTCACCGTCACGGTTGGTTTGCTTTTGTAATTTTTGCCCCACCAGCGTGCCGTAGGGCTGGACCCGCCTCTGTCATCAGAGCATGTCATGCCCGCAAACCTGCAGTTCCGGCCCGCCGATACACTCCTCTGGAGTGGATCTGACGTCACACTTTTCTATAATCACCCCTACACTGGAGGATAGCACATGATGTCTCAGATTTGCATCTCCCGGCGATAGGCTGCCCGGTTCCTGCACCCTCTACAACATATGAGTGTGATCATGCTGTTTCCGGTTACCGGAAATAGCTCCCTCTATATTCTCACAATATTCTTAATGAATTTACAGTGCACAAGATATGTGACAATTTCTTTTCACTATACTCATATGATTCTTTTATTATATTTTGGTTAACCCCATCTAATAGCAAAGGAATCTGCTCACACCGGAAGCACTTCCCCTGAGATCCACCACGAGTTTGGGGGCGGGTACTTAGCTTTCCAAATCAATAGGTGCATGATTGCTATATATATATCGCAGCAATTTGAGGCATTGGTTACCCCAGAAGACGTATTTTTCATACGAAACGCGTCGGAAACCTACTGCCCTGATTTGCTGCGTTTTTGTGCTCATAAAAACTCTTAAGAAAACTTTTACCTTATGCCTGTTTGGAAGGTTTTTTAACCTCATTTATAATAAACGCACCTCATGCCAAGAGGTTTTTACACTATTTCGAGCTTTTCTCCATCTCTTCCGAATCTACCCACCTTGGGGATCGTTGATCCATTCCTCTTCACCCACCACCACCACGGACGAGCGATAGGATCCCGGGGACACCTACGTCTTTCAAGTAAGACCTACATTTTCGCCCGCAGTGTGTGACGTTCCTTACAAAGTGGAGGACGCCCATCCGGACATCAAGGGTCCATAGGAGCCACCCTCACAGGAATCCTAAAGAGAATCCTTGGTGGAATGCAGGATGCACCATCTACTCTTCAATATATACCTTGGCACCCGGTGAAGGGTCCGATGCTCTACTTTATCTGAGATCTGGTAAGCCTCCATGCTAACACGACTGGAGAATATTTTATCCTTTTATGTGGAACTGATTTACTGATTTTGCTCAAAATTTACCTGTGGACTTTGAGCCCATCCAATCATCCCCAGTTATCTCTGACTTGTATGAACTCTCTCAGGGTTGATTATACGTGTCTGGATGCTCATCTTTTCATTTGATTGTATCTACTGAACTGGCTGAGCGCTATAACCCTTGGATTCTGGGTGGCCATGGTAGCACGGCTAGTCTGGAGGTCTGCCATCGCATCCAACGACGAACAACCTTCAGCCAATGTACTAGGGGCTGGCAGGGCTGGATCAATGTCCCTGGGCATGGAGGTCATATAACTGCTAGCATTCCTGTGTAAAAAATGATGGAAGATGCAGTAGCACAATACCTTATGATTGATTTTATGCAATGCCAGGTTTATGGGCGTTAACAATAGACAGAACCTATTAGTCAAAATTCCAAATGCGTTTTGCATCATCCTTTGAGCACGAGAGTCTGTAACTGAAGATCCTCTGCTCAGGGGTCAGGTTGCATTGAGGAAATGGCTTCATGAGATGTTCTCCAAGCCAAACGCCTCATCTGCGACAAACACAAAAATTGAGACCCTCCACATTTTGGTCTGCAGGTGGCAAGTTGAGGGTCCCATTCTGAAGCTGTCTATAAAATTCGGTTTGCATTATGACTCCTCCGTCAGAGTTGCGCCATTCGTCCCCACATCAAAGTACAAAAACTTGTAGTTTGCATACACAATGGCAAGCATCACTATGCTGGAAAACCCCTTGTAATTGTAGTAATACCAGCCAGAGTTGGGTGGTGGGACAATCCTCACATGCTTGCCACCAATGGCACCCCCCGCAGTTGGGAAAATCCCATTGCTGCAAAAACTGTACAGCAACTTCCTGCCACTGCTGGGAATTGTGAGGAAACTGGAGAAAAAAACAAAATAGAAATTTACTACTTGCAAACAAAACATAAAAATGTTATTTAGCATAAAAATGCAAGGGCAACATATGGCTAGACTTCTATTTCACAGTGGACAGGTAAGAAGTGTCATAATCCCAAGCTACATGCACACTTTACTATTACAATCACATTTTTCAAAGAATAATCAACCAAAATATATCATACAAGGTCAAATTAGTAGGTAATCAAGCAGGCCCTTGCATTACATGGTTTGGGTAATTATTAAGGAAATGTGACCCACAAAAGTTGGAGAGTGTGTATAGTAGGGTTGCCACATCATCCCTGTAATCCAGGACACATATTAATTAGTGTTGAGCGAACCCAGACTGTAACGTTCGGGTCCGTACCGAACGTTCGGGTTCGGGTTCTGGGTTCTGGTAGTTGATCACGCATATTGAATAGCTGAAGGGCAGCCAATCAACAAGCGTTTCACTGGTTTGCCCTTAGAAGCCATCACAGCCATGCCTACTAATGGCATGGCTGTGATTGGCCAGTGCATCATGTGACCCAGCCTCTTTATAAGCTGGAGTCACAGTGCTGCATGTCACATGCTCTTGGGTTAGTGTAGGGAGAGGAAGCTGTCGGCATTTTTGTGAGGGACAGATTGTAGACATTTTAACATCTGATCCTGCATCCTGAGATTACTACTGCTGTTGCTCTGAGGGATAGATTACAGAAATTTGTGATTTAACATACTGCTGCTTTGAGTGACAGATTTCAGATTGCAGATCAAACTCTGCATAACACAATGATCGCTACGATCGTGCACAACGATCAGATTGTTGGAGTAATTTGAGATTTTACATACTGCTGCTTTGAGTGACACATTGCAGATCAAACCCTGCCTAACACAACGATCGTTACGATCTTACACAACGATCAGATTGTGGGATCGTACACAACGATCAGATTGTGGGAGTAATTTGAGATTTCACATACTGCTGCTTTGAGTGATCTGACTGCACTAGGTAGAGGCTTCTGCTTAGAGGGACAGATTATTGTTCAAAAATCATCTCTTAGTTCTAAAGGGAGAGGTTCTAGCTGCAGCTGTAAGTGACACATTATTGTTCAAAAATCATCTCTTAGTTTATTTGATTTTCATTTATTTTCCCTATCCCCATTTTTTTGTAGGGCATTTGCCCCACTCTTACCCCCATTTTACTTCCTTTTGCAGCCCTCTAGCACTTGCCAGGACTTTGTTACAGCCATTTTTGTGCCTAAAAGTTCGGGTCCCCGTTGACATCAATGCGGTCCGGGGTCCGGGATAACGTTCGGGCAACGTTCGGTGCAGAACCCGGACATTTTTCCAAAGTTCGTTCGGACCCTCCGAACATGAACGTCCAGGTGTTCGCTCAATTCTAATATTAATTACACAGGGTCTGTGGCTGATTAAGGTGGTAATTAAATTCGCTTGGTGTCTTACCTGCATTAAATTAGCCTCAGAACCTGTGTAATCCATATGTGTCCTGGATTAAAGGGATGATGTGGCAACCCTAGTGTATAGGAGTTTACATGTCAGGAGATACAGTAGTTTGAAATGCTGACTTTACTTTTTGGGAGGGTGGGGATTATCTTTGACATAATAAGAAGACCTCAAGCACTCTGCAGGATTTGAAACACACAAATAACGTTTGAAAAGTGTGTGTTTTTGCGTGGGGTTAAGGCCTAAAATGCAGCTGACATAAATAATTGTGACGTTACCAGGCTGAGTGTGGATGGACACAGGACAACATGCTGGAGAGGCGTGTAGAGGAAAAAGGAGTTGAAAAAAGCTTAGAGCATGCATGAGGCCAAAGAAGACATTCACAGAATTTTGTAATGTTGCTAATTAGGTATTGGCAAAAAGGGCAAATGCAATATTATTAAGCAGAAACACATGAAATGCGGTATTAACATGAAACATACCTTAATATAGTCCTGTATGATGGCTGAGCACGTCTCAGGAATAATGACTTCAAGAGCCCGGGGGGAGATCCCAGTAGTGAACTTCAGGTCCTGGAGGCTTCTTCCTGTCGCCAGGTAATGCAAGGTGGAAATGAGCCTTTGCTCAGGGGTGATGGAAAGGCGCATGCATGTGTCCTGCTTCTGGATATAGGGGGACACTAATGCCAAGAGGTGGTTAAAGCAGAGATCCGTCATGCGAAGATAATTCCTGAAATCATCAGCATTATTCTCCTAGAGCTCCCTGACTAAAGCCATATAACCAAATTGATCACAGTTAAGTAACCAATTTTTGGTCCAACAACTCCTCTCCCTCCTTCTCCTGTGTTGGTTTTGGGTCCAAGCCAGGACTCCTGGGCCAACAATAGCAAGATTTCTCTCTCTCTAGATCTCAACATGGCTGGTTGACGAATGAACGGTCAGGAATGATCTGAATGTCGCGAATCAGTGCTCACCAAACTTCAACTAACATGAAATTAGATGAAGGAGCCCAAAGGGTGGTGCACAATAATGGAACTTCCTCTTTATACGCTCGTAGCATGTCACTACGTTCGGCTTGGTCGTACAATCGTTTAGTGCACATCACTACACGAGATACAAAAGCCAACATACGATTTGGGTCGTTTGGTCGTACGACCGTTGCATCGTGTGTACGAGTCTTAATATTCTTCACGGACGCTGTGGGTGAGATCTCTGTACTGAACTTCCAGGTTTGCACACCTGCTGTGCCCATTATGAAGGGCTACACTAATCAGTGCTTGATTTCAATTTAATTCATATAATGAAGAATGTGACAGGAGTAGCTGGGATAAACAAAGGTGAGAATTATATCAGGGACATGTCACTGTTGGAGTATCCAAGACAAATAAGAAGTTAGGGACTGAACAACTTACTTTAACCACTTCAGCCCCGGAAGTACTTACCCCCTTCCTGACCAGAGCACATTCGGCACTGCATCGCTTTAACTGACAATTGCGCAGTCGTGTGATGTTGTACCCAAATAAAATTGAGGTCCTTTTTTTCCCACAAATAGAGCTTTCTTTGGGTGATATTTGATCACCTCTGCGGTTTTTATTTTTTGCGCTATAAACAAAAAAATAGTGACAATTTGTGCAAAAGTTATTGCGTCTACAAACTATGAGAATTGATTTATGTTTTTTTTTTATTATTCTTAGTATTTTTTACTAGTAATGGCGGCGATCTGCGATTTTTATCGGGACTGCGATATTGCAGTGGACAGATTGGACAGTCTCATTGTTTTTTTGTTAAAAATAACAAACATGTTAAGCTTACCTGCTCTGTGCAGTGGTTTTGCACAGAGCAGCCCAGATCCTCCTCTTTTCGGGTCTATCTTGTACCCAAACAAAATTGATGTCCTTTTTTCCCACAAATAGAGCTTTCTTTTGGTGGTATTTGATCACCTCTGCGGTTTTTATTTTTTGTGCTATAAACAAAAAAGAGTGACAATTTTGAAAAAAAAAAAATATTTTTTACTATATGCTATAATAGATATCCCAAAAAAAAATGTATTCATCAGTTTAGGCCAAAATGTATTCTTCTACATATTTTTGGTAAATAAAATCACAAAAAGCGTTTATTCATTGGTTTGCGCAAAAGTTATCGCATCTACAAACTATGAGAATTAATTTATGGCGTTTTTATTTATTTTTTACTAGTAATGGCGGCGATCTGCGATTTTTATTGGGGCTGCGATATTGCGCGGACAGATCGGACAGTCTCAGTTTTTTTTTTTTTTAAAATAACAATTGGCTCACTGACCAATTGACAGCTGCGGGAGACAATGGTGCTTCACTGCTGTCTCAGTCAATGAGGAGGGAGAGATCTGGGCAGCCGAGTCTCTCGTGCAACATCGCTGGATCGAGATGGGGCTCAGGTAAGTATTAGGGGGGGTGAGTGGGGCTGATTCACACAGAAGGTTTTTTATCTTAAGGCATCGAATGCCTTAAGATAAAAAAAAACCTTCTGCCTTTAAAACCACTTTAACCACTTCAAGACCGCCCGTCGTCATTATACGAAGTGGAATACCCCGTTGCTATAGTAGCAGATAACTACCATGACCGCGGTATCTTTTTTTTCTGCCAGCGATTCTGCACAAGATAAAAGTGGTCTCAGCGGCGGCAGCAGCGAGTAGGTGATCAGTTCCTCTCCCCCAGTGTCCGTGAGCCAAGTGAGCGGCTGAAGCTGTTCACTCAGCTCCATAACATGGCAGGGCGGAAACAACATCACAAGGCACTTCTGCCCAATGCTCTTAAAGGGCCCATTTTTTTTTTTGCATTGTAATTTTTTTCAAATTATTTTTTTTTTGCATTGTAGTGTAAATATGAGATCTGAGGTCTTTTTGACCCCAGATCTCATATTTAAGAGGTCCTGCCAAGCTTTTTTCTATTACAAGGAATGTTTACATTTCTTGTAATAGGACTAAAAGTGATCATTTTTTTTTAAAAAAAAGAACAGTGTAAAAATAAAAATTAAAATAAATAATTAAAAAAAAAAAAAAAGTAAAGCGCCCCGTCCCCGCGAGCTCGCGCACAGAAGTGAACACATACATAAATCCCGCTCACATATGAAAACGGTGTTCAAACCACACATGTGAGGTATCGCCATGATCGTTAGAGCGAGAGCAATAATTCTAGCACTAGGCCTCCTCTGTAACTCAAAACTGCTAACCTGTAGAATTTTTTAAACGTCGCCAATGGAGATTTTTATGTTGGAAAAGTTTGTCGCCATTCGGCGAGGGGACGCAATTTTGAAGCATGACATGTTGGGTATCATTTTACTCGGCGTAACATTATTTTTCACAATATGGAAAAAATTGGCCTAACTTTACTGTTGCCCTATTTTTTAACTCAAAAAAATTACTTTTTTTAAAAAAATTGAGCTTGTAAGACCGCTGTGCAAATACGGTGTGACATAAAGTTTTGCAACAGCCGCCATTTAATTCTCTAGGGTGTTAGAAAAAAATATATAATGCTTGGGGGTTCTAAGTAATTTTATAGCAAAAAAATGGTTTTAACTCGTAAGCACCGAACTCCAAAAAGAGGCTCGGTCTTAAAGTGGTTAAGTCATAATGTACTAGTATGAGAGAATCACCTACAAACAGAGCCCTCCAGTGCTGGGCTGTCACGGCTTCCCGTGATCCATGGCAATTCTATCTTACCGCAGTCTTCCTTCTAAATATTTGGCCGATTGAATGCCCATTGCTGCGGTGATGCCACACATGCGAGATTGCATTACCCGCTGACAGACAGGTGGGAATTTACGACAGACGAGACCTCTAGGGTCTCTTCTGTTATCTGTCGGTGGATTTTTTCAGAAGAGCGTTTACTACCCCTTTAAGTATGGTATATTATAGGTGGACTGCACCATTAATAAAGTTGAATCACAATTATTTTAAAGCCAAAAAGACCAGAACAGGTGTCCCCATTGGAAAATTTCCCCTTACCTCTTGTTCTAGTGACAACGACAGTAATGATGCATGTACACTTGTCCATTAAAGTGTGTTACGTGTACATACATCCATACACGCATTAGTGGTCTATGGATGTATGTACACCAACCCACTAATGGCCCGTACACAACGGTTGAACAACAGCTTGTTGTATGATAATCCGACCATTAGTACGCGCAATTACAACAGCCGATGTTCAACAGTTGTACAAAAGAAGTTGGCTGAGCAAATTAGAAAACTTTTGAAAGTGCTAAACCCGCATGCTCTGAATCCAGGAAGTGTTCGGTCGTGTAACGTGTGCTCGTATTTCACAGATCACATTCACCTGAACTTCCTCGTTACACGCTCGTAACACGTCACTACGTTCGGGTTTGTCATACAATTACTTGACTCATGTCAGTACGCAAGACACAACCGCTAACAGCCGATTTTGGACAAAAGTTGAACATGCGGTTGTACGACCGTTGCACCGCGTGTACGAGGCATAAGAGAATGCACTTTCGAAACCTGTATTGCATTGCACCACAGTGTGTAGAGATGCTCTACCATGCACTGTGGTTCGCTGTGTTGAAAGAAATGATGCATGTATTTTGGTGCGCTATTGCAGATGTGCAAGAACATCTAGATATGAATGGGCCCTAAATGTTTGTACTCCCAATGACTTTTGTGTCATCAGGACAAACAGAAAGGGGGATGGTCCCAGTGCAGACACATACAGTAATAACGACCTGAACACAAAGACAAAATAAAGAATTTCAACAGACTATTTTTCTGGACCACTGTATATTTGAACTTATGCTTCAGACATATGGACATATGCAGCTTTAAACCCTTGATATGGGTCAGACCAATTGAATATAATTATTGAAAATATTTAAAGCTGAAGTTTAGGTATGGATATGTTTACACATATACACTGGACCAGCTTGGACCAATCTAAGTATGTACAGTATGTGCCATACCAGTGGGATCCCTGTGGTAGCTGGGAATCACTATAATAGGTACTGCTAATACAGTGTTCCCCACTTGCTTCCGGCACCATTCTGGGAACATTCTTAATGAATGCAAAGTATTTTCTATTTGAAGGTGGAGGTGGAGAGGCAGGGAGGTGACATCACAATTTCCACCTTGTCTAATCAGAGAGCACTTTGCATTCATTGAGAAAATACAAAGTGTTCTCTGAATGGCGCCATGCCCACTGAGCAACCTTCTGCATTCAGTAAGCAGCAGTGCAGCCTCTTGGCAGACAGCCGGAAGCTAGTGGCAATCACTGCAGTACTGGTGTGATGTCTACTACATTTCCAGCTTCCATGGGGACCCCATAGGTATGGCACATACATACTTACATCAGACAAAGTTGTCCAATGTAACTATGTGTAGCACTACCCCGAAGGAGGATTCCCTTTGCTGCACAGCCAGGCACATGGCATCTTCGACTTGCATCCAGACACAGAAAACAGTCCTTGAGCTTGTTTTTGTTGTTTTATTAGGGGATAATAACTTGGATGGGGATGGGAATTATGGGATGCTCAACTTGACAGTCACAAACAGAACCAGGGACAGCTTCCTCCCTATTTACAGCTTCCACTTGAACCTCCTGCAGAAATATGATCCTTTGCACAGCGCCGCTTGATTTGCTCCTTTAATAATGAACAGTCTTTTGTTAGCTTAGCAACAACTCCTTACGGGCTAGGAACTCTCAGGCCCTTAGAAAAGTAGCACATGTGGAGTGAACTACATCCTGAAACACATTTGGCTCCCCTGTAGACACTGGTCCCAGCTCTACTTCTTGCAGGGAAGCTAGCCCACCTGGCTGCCACTTCACCAGCCCACCTGGCTGCTTCTTCTTCCTAGTCTACCCGAATGACACACAGCGCCAGTCCACGGGACTGACACACTGTACATCTCCCAGGGCAAGGCTGAAGACTTAAGCACACATCTGTCTTCAATAGAGACCTGCTACATGTGGCAGCCTCTCCCCCTATCTGTCCCTGCACTGTGCTGACACTGTTCTTCCTTACTCCCTCTGCCTCTCCAGAAAGCCTCCTTCCAACTGTCTCCTGTGGTAGGATCCTTCCAGGCCAGCCACCTGAGCTCCAGCCTGAGGTAAAATCCCACCCCGGCAGGGGTCCCTCAAGGGCCACTGACAGTCTCCCTCAGCACTGCATCTGCTTCTTCCACCTGACTCTCCTGCTGGTATGACTCGTGTCTATTAAAGGGCTCCTTAGACCCCCGCCAGGCCCACTTCCTGGGAATTGGCTCAGGGCTCCTAAATATGCAAGACAACCCTCCTAGCTTCCACCCACTCATTTCTAGAATATTCTCCAACATTCCAGAACCAGGGAGAGGCACCAGAGAGCTGCCTGGCTGAGTCTACCAGCCCTGAACTCTAATCATCCCTGACCCAGATTCCATGGCTCAGGCTTAGCCCTGAGCCAGATTATAATTTACCTGCACTACCACTAGTAGCACACTAGAGGGTGCTACATATGTAAACATTGTGTACAGTAGGTGGAGTGCAGTATGGTGCATCAGAATAACACACTCAGTCCCAGTGCAATGAAAGGACTTGTATTGAAGCAATGCAGAAACAGTTCACAAAAAACCCAGTGGATAGGCAGCCCAAGTAACACTCATGATTCCAACAGTGTGCAGAGAGCAGAGTAGCCGAACTGTCAGTGTCTGTAGAGAGGGGAAGAATGCAGCCTGGCCATCTTGTGCACAACAAGCAGGTGTGCGGAGAAATTGCAAGTCCTACCCTTTCCCTCCACGCCAGGAAGCTTTTCCTGCCACTAGTATTGTTCCTACCAGGTGGGCTACCTGCCCCTACTCTACCAACTTGCAAATGCACGCCAGACCTGGGAACCAGGGCCTTAAATAGGCTCTGCCTGACTCAAGATGGCTGCCAGAGTTACATGGGGTGGCAGCATCCAGTTGGATACTTCCCCAGTGACCCAGAAAACCATAGAGGAACTAGGTTCCTCTTGACTTCCTCTCCAACTGCAGTGCCGCTGCGGAAGAGCGCCACCTGCAGTGGAGAAAGTAGACTGCACCTGCCTACAAGCAACTGCTACAATCTTATATGAATTTCAAGAAATGAAACTTTTTGTATGGGATTCTGATTCTTTTCATGAACACGGCTTGTATCATGAGTTGTTGGGACACGGAAACTTCTTATATGCAGTGAGTGCCTTTTTGGCTATGGGGAATATACAGTATGGTTTTTTTTAATGACATCTCAGAGGTTCAGTTAATAGGTATAATAATTTAGACGCCATTAACCAACAGGCAGTCATCTGTGTTGTAAGATTACAAGAGATTTTAGATATCTTTTGAAGCAGAGAATGTTTATGTTTTTGCCACTATGCTATATTATGTTATAATGCTATGTGTGGGCACATATCTCTTATTGAATTTACTATTTCACAGAGGATAAAATGCTCCACCTCCCAATTTTAATCAAAGGGAATTTATAATATATTTAAAGACAGCGGATGTGAATCTCTAAGCAAAAACAATTGTTTTTTATGAGAATTTTTTAAATAGATACAGTACTGTGCTGAAGTAGAGCAAGGGAAATCAGATTACACCCATAGCTGAATGACTCACACTGGAGAGACAAACTAATACAGTTCAATACTGTGTGCTGCTCCATGTCAAATATTTGGAGTTGGTGGTGGTGCCCTGGGTAGTGCCTATCTATCTATCTATCTATCTATCTATCTATCTATCTATCTATCTATCTATCTATCTATCTATCTATCTACAGGACTGTCTTAATTCCTGGGCACACTTGGGCACTGCCCAGGGGCCCCAGGTGCATGGAGGCTAGTTTCTGATTTAGTTGTGTTTATCTCGTTTCCCCCTCTGTCTTCCCTTTTCATGTCCCCCCCCCCCCCCTAGTCCTCCTGTTCTATGTATGACCCTAGCCCTCCCGTTTCATTTTCAAGGTCCTGCGACGAGCCCTGTACCGGTCGGACCCTTCTGAATCATTTTACGTAGTGATAGGATCGTCTGTCAACCGTTCATACTACATTACGTTCTAAATAGTACCCCGGAGGTACGTGGACCCCGGGGACCCGTCACGGGTTCACACGGGTCCTTAATTCTGTCAGGACATCTATCTATCTATCTATCTATCTATCTATCTATCTATCTATCTATCTATCTATCTATCTATCTATCTATCCGTGATGGG
>BLSH010024085.1:295838-321231 GCA_018402905.1 Glandirana rugosa
ATCAGGTCTTAAAATGTCTCAAATCTCTCCCTCACGCAGTCAGCTACCTTTCCCTACACTAACCCAAGGAGCATGTGACTGCAGCACTGTGACTCCAGCTTATAAAGAGGCTGGGTCACATGATGCACTGGCCAATCACAGCCATGCCATTAGTAGGCATGGCTGTGATGGCTTCTAAGGGCAAACCAGTGAAACGCTTGTTGATTGGCTGCCCTGCAGCTTCTCAACACGTGGAGTAAAATAGCAGAACCCCGGACCGAACCCGAACGATTTTTGAAATGTCCGGGTCCGGGTCCGTGCCACGGACACCCCAAAGTTCGGTACGGACCCGAACGTTACAATCCGGGTTCGCTCAACACTAATGCTAACGTCACTATTAATTTGTGTTGATGTTTGGTTACACATAGCACTGAACTTTTTAATTTTATACGTTTCTGCGATAACCCTTGATCTGATCAAGGCTTATCCCTGAAGCGCATTAGCCTTTATAAGGATCAGAGGAATTGTTGGCTTTCCCTTTCGTTTGGCTATTGAAAGTATTTTGTTATATCTGATTATCCAGAAATCTTGTAAGTGGGTCAGTTAGCAATGTCCCCTGAAGACTACAACTCCCCTCCTCCCCATGTTATAAGGAGAAGAAGATAGAGATGTTCTGTAGTTCTGTCCTAGGGAAGCATAACTGCTTGGAAAGTGAGCATTGAAACCACCAGGACAGGAAGTGTGTTACTGGCAGGATCACCAATGAAAATAAAGAAAAAAAGCCAAAAAAATAATGCAGCCATTTAAGAACTGATATGCTGCATTACATTACATTTGTTTGTTCTTTGGTTTATATACGCTTTAAGTTTTATACAATTACATAAAATTGACCAAAGCCGTTATACTTTGTGATGGTGCTGTACTGTATGAAAAGTCGTTTTTTTTTTAAGTGAACACAAAATCTTTTGATAACAGTCACCTGTGTGTGATTTGTTTGCTTGGCTTACTAACGTGTTTTGCCCTGATAAATACACACCTTGCTTTGTTCTGTCATCTTTCTATCGATGATCCATAAATCCGTGCGAATATGACAAGCCTCCCGTTCAATAATTAATCACACATTTGCAATTATAACCTGCCCTGACAAACTAAATCTGCCGGCTGGATTGTAATTATGAGTTATAGATTAGAACAGCGTGCTTTCTGTCTTAAAGGGGAAAAAGACTTTCTATTTATAGACATTGAACTAAAGTGTCAGTCGCTGGGCTTGTAGCATTTTAAAAAGGTTTCCACACAAAGGTAGGGCCTTCAATTATGTGTATATAGTGAACCAGGTATAATTATGTGTCACCTTTTGTTAGGACTATATTTCTGTTATCTAACATACTCTTGTTGAAGTTCCAGATCAGAGTATGATAACTGCTTAACCGGTTCCTGACCAGCTTGCGTACATTTACTGCTGCAAGTTGGCAGCATATTGCAGATTGCTGTCTATAAACGGAAATTTGCACATGCGCAGCTAGGGGGCAAGCATGCGCCGCCCGCGGCACGCTCTAGTGCCTGCCGCACGCTCCCTGAGTGGGGCCGCGGGTCAGGCGGACTCGATGTCCCCCGCCGACCCACGATCGCCTACTACAGAAGAAAAGCGTGGAACCGCCAATGTAAACACGACGGTTCCCCGTTCTGTCAGGCGGCATGACAGTGATCTACTGATCGCTGTCATCGGGATCAGTTAGATCTGTCATTTCCCTGCCAGTCCAGCCACCACACAGTTAGAACACACCTAGGGAACACAGTTAACCCCTTGATTGCCCTCTGCAGGTTAACCCCTACCCTGACAGTGACATTTACACAGTAATCAGTAGCTATTTTTAGATCTGATCCCTGTACAAATGTCAATGGTCCTAAAAAAGTGTCAAAAATGTCCGTCGGTCGCAAAATCGCAGTCCCGATAAAAATCGCAGATCGCAACCATTACTAGTAAAAATGCCATAAATTAATTCTCATGGATGGTAAAAGCGGCAACTTTTGCGCAAATCAATCAATAAGTGCCGATTGCATATTTTTTTTACCACAAATATGTAGAAGAATATATATCAGCCTAAACTGATGAATACATGTTTTTTTTTTTTTTGGACATTTATTATAGCAAAAAGTAAAAAATATTGTTTTTTTTTCAAAATTGTCGCTCTTTTTTTGTTTATAGTGGTGATCAGAAGTGACGCAGAGGTGATCAAATACCACCAAAAGAAAGCTCAATTTTTGGGAAGAAAAGGACGTCAATTTCGCTTGAGTACAACTTCAATAGACCGTGCAAATGCCAGTTAAAGCGAGGCAGTGCCGAATCGCAAAAAGTGCTCTGGTCATTAAAGAGGAAGTAAATCTAGATGGGGTTTACTTTCCTCTACATGCCCCTGTAATGTAGATTCATAATGGGTTACCATGCATTGCATAGTAGCCCATTATGTGCCACTTACCTGCAAACGGAGCCTGCAATGTCCAGCGCTCTCCCCTGTGCTGGCGGTGTCCATCTTCTGCCCCTCTTCCTTCCAGGGCTGCGACTCCGGCACTGTGACTGGCCGGAGGCGCATGACGTCACTCCCATGCATGCGCGCGGGAGCTGCCAGTCACGGCACGGTCGCAGTGGAGGAACAACACGGAGGCCATTTCTTCACTGCGCATGTGCCGACATGATGTCGGCACAGCAAATACACTGCATATCTCCTGAACCATACAGGTTTAGGAGATATGCAGGGCACCTACGGGTAAGCCTTATCATAGGCTTACCTGTAGGTTAAAGTCGTTGTCACAAGTTGGCAACCACTTTAAGGGGGTAAATGGGGCTGAGGTGGTTAAAGGGTTACTCCACGTTCTTGGGGAAAAAAAAAAAATATATAATATAGACAATTGCGACATAAGTCATATTTTAATTGAATGTTATTAAAAATTACCTTTCCTTTTCCATCTGGCGCTCTGTAATTTTCTGCAAAATGCAATACAATATGGCTACCTGGTGGTGTTCTGTACACAGAATGTGTACAGAACGCCCTCCAGAATCATCATTTTCTGCTTGTGTGATTGGCTCACTGATTTTCCCAGAAGTCTACACTAAGATATAAGTCAGATTTCAGGCATCCCCTGCAACAAAAATGTCATTTTTGGTGACATACTCCCAATAGGAAATCATGTTTAAAGGGATGCAGACCCCGCAATTTCCCTCATCGGAGCCTTGCAATTGTAGCAGCTGATTTATAATTATGAAACCACTACCATTAGATACACTTTCAACATGGGCAAAGACAAACACACAGGGATTTCTTCAGAATAACAAAAAGTAGGAATCTGCAACTAAGTTTGGTAAAATCCCTGCAATGTACATAGATCACCCAGAGGGGAAGTGAAGTTACTCTTTAAAAATATATTTTTTTTTAATATACCATCAAATTAGCCATTGTAGGTTGTGTGGTGATAATTTTAGAAGGTTGCAGAGTAACCATTAAAGCATATGTAAACCCTAAGGCTAGGTTTTCATTTGTGAATGGGAAATACACACAAAATGATGTGCCTCTTGCAATGCAAAAAAATGTACAACCCTTTTGGAGATGTGCAGCTGTGCCAATAATTCTTAATGGCACCCCATGCATCTTGCTAACATGCGCATTTAGGTGTGGCATGATTTTTGAAAAGAGTTATGAATTAAACCACTTGTCACTTTCTTTGGGCAGTGACGTCAATCGCTGGGGAGGAAGTTGCAGGAAGGGGTGCCGCTTGTGGATAGCACACCACTGGCGTATGGATAGCAAGCTGATGGTGATTGGTCCTGTCACAGGGACGACATTGACAAGACACAGGTGCGCGAAACATGTTGTCACTGTTACACGACCAATCACCATCAACTTGCTATCCAGACGCCAGTGGTGTGCGTTCCACCAGTGGCTCCCCTACCTGCTACTTCCGCTCCAAGGATTGACATCATGCTGGAGGTTCCTTGTATTGGATTCCCCCAGATGGTCAGCAGCGTGCCCTGTTGTGGTGCAGTCTCCCTGGCAATAGGCGACCTTTCCCAGGCTGTCAGTGGATCTTTTCTCCATCTTGCTCCCGGGCGGGTCCTAATCCAGACTCGTGTGAATCCAAGGTAGAAGTGTTGTGTATACACCCACTAGGCTCTGTGATCAGCCTATCTTTTAACGATTGACTTTATACTTTTGAGCTGTGTTTTTAATAAACTATTGGCCACTTTTTAAAGTGGTTGTATCCCCACAAAAAATAAAAAAATAAAAACACCTGTAAGGCCAAGGCATAATGAGCTAGTATGCACCGCATACTAGCTCATTATGATATACTTACCTCAGAATGAAGCTCCCACAAGGCCGCTTGGTCCCCACAAAGGGAGCTGACATCTTCCCTCGGGGGTTCCTTTTGGGTTTGCGTCTCCGGCGCTGTGAGTGGCCAGAGCCGTGAGACGTCACTCCCACGCATGCCCGTCTTTCCAGCAAGGTGTCCGGCAGGGTCCGGCGCTGAAGTCAGTGGCTGCTTGCAAGGTGAATATCTCCTAAACCATGCATTTTACCTACAAGTAAGCGTTATTATAGGCTTACCTAGGCCTGTACTGGCCATCAGGACTACCGGGAGTTTCCCGGTGGGCCGATGGCTCAGTGAGCCAATTAGAGTGACAGACAGGCTGAGTGGGAGCAGAGCTTAGAGTGACAGGCTGAGCGGAGGTTAGCAGGACTCTCATACCCTGTCCAGCAATAAACGAATTCCCCGCTGTGCAGCTGTTTAGAAAGAAAACTTCTCTGGGCCCCCTGTGTTCAGCGGGGGCCAGGGGACAGAGCGCGCACTATTTTTTCACTTTCAGCTTTTGGCAGATTAAACCGCCACAGCGCACTTCACAAGTGAAGCCTGTGCTATATCACTACACTGGAGCGCTTCTGCGGATTAATCCGCCTAAAAGCAAAGGTAATGAAATAGTCCGCTCTCTGTCCCCCAGCCCCAGCTGAACACAGGGGAGACCAGGAGAATATTTTTTTCTAAACAGCTGCACAGCAGGAGATTCGTTTATTGCTGGATAGGGTATGGGAGTCCCCGTCCGCTCACCTCGCCGCTGCAGCTGGGACCTAGGTAGAAGAACTGCCCAGACCAGGTACTGGGGGGGGGAGTGGGGACTGATCAGGCTGCATTAATGGGCACTGGTGCGGCTGCATTAATGGGCACTGATCAGGCTGCTTTTATGGGGACTGGGGTGCTGCGCTGATGAGCACCAATCAGGGTGAGCAAATGGTGCACTGGTGTGGGTGCATTAACCACTTCAGCCCAAGAAGGATTTACCCCCTTCCTGACCAGAGCACTTTTTGTGATTCGTCACTGCATCGCTTTAACTGACAATTGTGCTGCAATTGTAATGTAATGTAATAGGCTGTGCACACCTATGACTCAGAGGTACTGTGCTGCTGTGTAATGGCTTCCTGTCCCCTGTGTAATGGCTACAATACCTGTGTAATGGCTCCCTGTCCCCTGTGTAATAGCTCCCTGTCCCCTGTGTAATGGCTCCCTGCCCCCTGTGTAATGGCTACAATACCTGTGTAATGGCTCCCTGCCCCCCTGTGTAATGGCTCCCTGTCCCCTGTGTAATGACTACAATACTTGTGTAATGGCTCCCTGTCCCCTGTGTAATGGCTACAATACCTATGTAATGGCTCCCTGTCCCTGTGTAATGGCTACCTGTCCCCTGTGCAATAGCTCCCTGTCCCCTGTGTAATGGCTCCCTGACCCCTGTGTAATGGCTACAATACTTGTGTAATGGCTCCCTGTCCCCTGTGTAATGGCTACAATACCTATGTAATGGCTCCCTGTCCCTGTGTAATGGCTACCTGTCCCCTGTGTAATGGCTCCCTGTCCCCTGTGTAATGGCTACAATACCTGTGTAATGGCTACCTGTCCCCTGTGTAATGGCTACCTGACCCTGTGTAATGGCTTCCTGCCCCCTGTGTAATGGCTCCCTGTCCCTGTGTAATGGCTCCCTGTCCCTGTGTAATGGCTCCCTGTCCCCTGTGTAATGGCTACAATACCTGTGTAATGGCTACCTGTCCCCTGTGTAATGGCTACCTGCCCCCTGTGTTCTGGCTACAATACCTGTGTACTGGCTACCTGTCCCCTGTGTTCTGGCTACAATACCTGTGTACTGGCTACCTGTCCCCTGTGTACTGGCTACCTGTCCCCTGTGTTCTGGCTACAATACCTGTGCACTGGCTACCATACCTGTGTACTGGCTACCTGTCCCTGTGTTCTGGCTACAATACCTGTGTACTGGCTACCTGTCCCTGTGTTCTGGCTACAATACATGTGTACTGGCTACCTGTCCCTGTGTTCTGGCTTCAATACCTGTGTACTGGCTACCTGTCCCTGTGTTCTGACTACAATACCTGTGTACTGGTTCCCTGTCCCCTGTGTTCTTGCTACAATACCTGTGTACTGGCTACCTGTCCCTGTGTTCTGGCTACAATACCTGTGTACTGGCTACCTGTGTACTCGCTACAATACCTGTGTACTGGCTACCTTTGTTATGGCTACAATACCAGTGTACTGGCTCCCTGACCCCTGTGTTCTGGCTACAATACCTGTGTACTGGCTGCATACTGTGTTACTGGCTGCAATATACCCCACCTGTGATGCAGAGCTGTATACTCCTGACACAATATGTGGAATACATGGAATGGAGTGGGCGGATTCTCTAAGGGGTGGGGCTTATGAGGGATCAAAAAGGAGGGACGGGCCTGTTGCCCCCCCACCCTAAACATTTACTAGCCGCCCCTGCTTACTGTATGTTTCACTATTTGAATTTCCTGCCGGTCTCCGCCCCATGCGACCCGACGCATCGCAGAGAAAATCGGGCGGAAGATAGCCCGGGGACACAGCGGGGGGACATCGCTGGATCCAGGGGACAAGGTAAGTAATGCTGCCTGGATCCAGTGATGCAATCCTGAGTGTGGCTCGGGGTTACTGCTCTTGGTACAGAAAATTCACCCCGAGCCACACTTGGGAATACTGCCAGGGGGGTTAATGGCCACTGATCAGGCTGCATTAATGGGCACTGGTGTGGCTGCATTAATGGACACTGGTATGGCTGCATTAATGGGCACTGCTGAGACTGCATTAACGGGCACTGGTGTGGCTGCATTAATGGGCATGGTGTGGCTGCATTAATGGGCACTGGTGTGGCTGCACTGATGGGCACTGATCAAGCTGCATTAATGGGCACTGGTGAGGCTGCATTAATGGGCACTGGTGTGGCTGCATTAATGGGCACTGGTGAGGCTGCATTAATGGGCACTGGTGAAGCTGCATTAATGGGCACTGGTGGGACTGCACTGATGGGCACTGATCAAGCTGCATTAATGAGCACCGGTGAGGCTGCATTAATGGGCATTGGTGTGGCTGCATTAATGAGCACTGGTGAGGCTACACTGATGGGCACTGATCAGGCTGCATTAATGGGCACTGGTGTGGCTATGCCCTGTCCTATGCCCAATAGTGGAATGTTTTACTTTTTTTTGCACAATTCCGTATAGTTTATACACTTTTTTTGTGCATGTTTTTGTGGGACAGTCTGGATGAAGTCCAGGGCCACATTTTTGTCCTAGTCCAGCCCTGGGCTTACCTGTAGGTAAAAATCACTAAAATGGGGAAACAACCGCTTTAACGTTTATATGGAAACTGTGGCAAGTTTGTTATTGTGGATATATGTGCTTCAGGAACTTTGCAGCTTTTCTATCATTTACTCTCCCAAGAGTCTTCCAAGCAGCTGTGATCCACTATGTGATATATTTCTTACCTTAGGTCATCATTGCACTTCAGCAGGCACCTGGTTTCTTGTTGTTGCTAATTGTCACATCTTCATGGATGATCTGCATTCCATAACATCATGAGGACACAGGCTATAGTGGAAATCTCCTCCTACCTGAACCCTGTGATCGTGGTATACGGATCAGCCAAAAAAGGTGTATAGTGGCAGTATTTGAATGCAAAAAGAAGATTTATAAGCTGTGGGCATTTTCATATTAATGGGTTTAGTAACACTTTAAGTTTATGTCCAAATAATTGTTGCAAAATAGCACATGCCATCAACAAATATTTCTAGGAAATGATAGGACAACTGACAAAATATACAGTTCTTGGAAAACAGATAATTAAGATGATATATAATATCTTCGTGGTCAGCTGGGCCAAAGTTTTGTAAAAAAACATGTATTCTTGCCAGTATAATGACTTAATTGTTAGACAAACATGTTATATAGCCATTATACAGTTGTCCTGTATTCTTATTGGTTTAGGCCAGGTTTACATATGTGCGAATTGGATGCGGTTTTCACAGCGTTTCACGCATTTTCTGTTAATCCAATGTTCTGTTAATCCAATAAACCTCATTTCACTACTGAAATATTACTGTGTCCGTCAGTTATTTGATAGATCAAAATGAAATTGCTGATCAAATATTTATAAATGACAATCATGGCAAATTGTCAGGGGTTCCTAAAATTTTGCATACAACTGTATATCTTGTGGCTGTAAAGTCACTGTGTATAATTATTGGACTCCCCTCTGTCATAGCAGGCTATGTTGCACAGTGTATGTGTTTGTTTAAAATTAAGCAGCTAAATACCTTATTTTAGTGCGCCGTTGTGCAGTCATGTGACCTCCCGCCGCTCTCCTCCTTTCCTCCCAGCTGACGTCAGAGGGGAATCTCAGCCCCTCCCACTGTAATCATCAGAATGGGGAAGAAAAGTGATGGGAGGTCACGTGACCGCACAGTGGCGTCCTGAAATAAGGTATTTGCATCATAGGTAGTAGCTGCATCATTTTATACAAACACACTGTGCAACATACAGTGGGGATCGAAAGTTTGGGCACCCCAGGTAAAAAATTGTATTAATGTGCATAAAGAAGCCAAGGAATGATGGAAAAACCTCCAAAAGGCATCAAATTACAGATTATACATTCTTATAATATGTCAACAAAAGTTAGATGTTATTTCCATCATTTACACTTTCATAATAACAGAAAACAAAAAACTGGCGTCTGCAAAAGTCTGGGCACCCTGCAGAGTTAATATTTTGTACTGCCCCCTTTGGCAAGTATCACAGCTTGTAAACGCTTTTTTAGCCAGCCAAGAGTCTTTCAATTCTTGTTTGAGGTATCTTTGCCCATTCTTCCTTACAAAAGTCTTCCAGTGCTTTGAGATTTCTGGGCTGTCTATCACGCACTGCTCTTTTAAGGTCTATCCATAGATTTTCAATTATGTTGAGGTCAGGAGATTGTGAAGGCCATGGCAAAACCTTAAGTTTACGCCTCTTGATGTAATCCCCCCATGACACTGGCAGGTCTCAGCCTTGCAAAGGGGGCAGTGCATGCTATAAATTCTGCAGGGTGCCCAAACTTTTGAAGACACCATTTTTTTGTTTTCTGTAATTTTGAAAGTGTCAATAATGGAAATAAAATCTAACTTTTGTTGACATATTATAAGAATGTCTAATCTGTAATTTGATGCCTTTTGGATTTTTCCATCTTTCCTTGGCTTCTTTATGCACATTAATACAAATTTTAACCTGGGGTGCCCAAACTTTCGATCCCCACTGTAGCTTGCTATAACAGAGGGGATTCCAGTAATTATGCACATTGACTTTCCAACCACTTTAAGCATTCCTTTCTGTGGCATGTCTTCCTCTGTGTGTGTGTCAGTTCCCTTCTAGAGGTAGTATACCTATACAGGGGAAGACTGACCTTGTGGTGTAGTCTGGCATGGGAGCAATGCAGTGAGGACAGGGTGTACTATGTGATCTAATTTTGCAATGCACCTGATTGCAGCATGCTAGTGTGGGGTCCAAGGGGTTAAAGCAGGTTTTTAGGAGGCAATACAACACCTCCTCACTGCCTGCTTTAACCCCTTGGTTGCTGTACTGCACAAGATTGCGCTTGCAGAGAGGCCCCATTCACTTGGGTAGAACATGCTTGGTGGGCGACGCAACATTGAAATGAAGAGAATTGCACTAACCTGGACAAAATAGTATATGATAAGGTACACTACAAACCAGAGTTCTTCTCTGACTCTGTCCCTTGCAGCTCCAGTCCTATTAAGTCAGAGATCTAGAGAGGTGGAGTGCAGTTTATATCACTCCGCCAGGGCCTGTAGCCGGAGCTAGAGAAGCAGTGTCAGCAAATGCGACCGCCTGCTCACTCCGCCTGCGGATGGCCCCGGCTGAGCTCCTACTAAGATATAGTCCTGCTCCTTCTCTATGAGGCACTGTTCTGAATATGGCGGGTCAGCAAGTCCAGAGGGTGATCTACCCGTCACCTTGCAATAATCAACTGGTAGATCGCAATCGACGGGATGCCAACCCCCGAGCTTTGTTATCAGCCTGCTCAGTCTACCTCTCTGGTTTACGGAATACTCCACCCCCTTATGTTATGGTGATAAGAACAAGGGAAGATATTCTGAAGTCTGAACCACAAGCTAGCAGATGAGGATGACAACATTTCCTTCAATAAATAAATTGCAGCAAGTGAGCCTTGCCAGTCAAGGACAGAAAATGGGTTACTAACAGGATCACTAAATAATAATAAAGAAAAAATACAAATAAAAAACAAACTCAGCCACCATATCTAAGGACTGATAAATATATTACATTTTTATACATTTAGATACTCTTTAATGACAGTTAGTAGGATTGTAATAGTCCAATACTGAGCAATATAAAGGATAGACGCACGGAAGCACATTTCATGCCCCAGTTAGGTCAATAATATAAGTAAATTGACAGGCTATTTATTTTGTCAAGGCTGCACCTAAAGCACAAATGTCTTTACAAAACCAGATATTACCTTGTGTAGCCAAGTGTCAGAGCCCCCCCCCCCCCCACACACACACTCAGCCACTTCCACCAACACGGTTACACTGGGACTCAGTGCGGCCCTGCATCTACAACAGTGGGTAGTGTGTGTGCCTGGCCACCCAGCCTTCTCGCTTCTGCTTTCCCCCCTCCCTCCTGCAGCCGCTGCTTTGTCCAATCAGTGTCAGTGGCAGATACTGGAGCTGATGTAGGGCACACTGGGACATATAGTCCCTTAGAGAGACCATTGCATTCTATAGGATGGCAGCAAAAACTACAGTTCCTGGGGGACTTTGGAACACTAGGAGGAATGGAGAAGGAGTTTTGCTGTTCTGCCTGGGAAAGTCTTGGAGCCTGGAGTTGGAGGAGAAAGGACCTCAGTCAGTGGCCTCATGAGCCCTGGGAAGCCTGGTCGGAGGGAGCTGGACCCTGTGACTGAGAGCAAGGACACATGCTGCTCCCATCGCACCACCAGTACCAGCACAGCTGCCAGAGAGAGGAACTGGAGCATCCATCCACCAATCACTCACATTGCTATTCGCTGGAGGCTTCGGGGAGAGACTAAGGAGACCCCTTTGCCAAGAATGCTTACAGCTGTATCCTGCAAATGGTGAGAGGGCTATTGGCCCATTCCTTATATTGTTTGCAGAGACTGAGTTACTGAAAAGCAAGACGCCACCTACATCCTTGTCATGGATCTGCACTAGCAATTCCTGTCTGTTTGCTTACCTCTCTGCTCTGTGTTTCAACTTAGGAACCGAGCCCTCACACCTGAATGATTAAGTAATCTCCTACCAGCATGGCTCCACCCACGGTAAAGAGTACTTAACTCTGTTTAGTGCAAGCCAAGCCTTGCCACAGCAATAGTGTGTCTAGGCTTCCTGTGTGTGTGTTCCTGCTGTGTGCTTCAGTTTGTTTCCGTGTACCGATCTTTGGCCTGTTCTCTTGACTATTCCTGCCTACCTGAAACCCTCACCTTTGGCGTGTTTTGACTATTCCTGCCTGCCTGATACCCTGACCTTTGGTGTGCCTTCCTGACTTAGCCTTAGCCCTGCCTGCTGCTTCCTATCCACCAGAAGCCAACCGTGAGTGTGAGCTGTGAGACCCTGGGGGCTGCGACCTGGAGTCAGCTGCATTGAAGTCCATCCTCACTATCAGAGGCTCTGGTGAATACCTGCTGGCTCTTAGACTCCCCGTCCTGGGGAATCTTATGCTCTAGCTCTCAGTGCAATCTGTGTCAGCGCTCCAGAGGCCCCGCTTTCCTGAACCATCCAGAATGGTCAGCCGAAGGGTTCACTACCTTCGCTGTGCGCTCCTAATACCAACGGAATGCATCTGTCACTGGACTCAGGTAACCTAACAGTTTGGTCTGGTCATGGACCAGGCTGATGTGCCTCTACCTGCCGATGATCAGCTGCAAGGCATAGTCCACAGACTCGAGACCCAGGAATCTAATCAGACCCAGGTGATGCGATTCCTCCAGGATTTGGCTTCCCACTCTGAACAGCTTCAGGCCTCCTTAGAACCTCCGGCTTGACTACCTCAAACCGCAGCCTGCTGCTATGTCGGTTCCAATCACAGTCGCAGCCATGAACCCTTTGCACTTACCAGCTCCATCCAGCTACACTGGAGACCCCAAGGCCTTCAGGGGGTTTCTCAGCCAGTGCACCATCCACTTTGAACTCCAGCCTCAAAACTTCCTCTCTGATTGGGCTAAGGTAGCCTATATTATTTCCCTCCTGTCCGGCGAGGCTTTAGCTTGGGCTGCCCCTCTGTGGAAGAAAAATGATCCAGTATGATCCAGTTGTTTCTAGCCTATCTAACTTCTTGAAGCTCTTTCGGAATATCTTCGAGGAACCAGGTGGGGCCTCTTCTGCAGCCAGCGCCCTACGTCTCCGCCAAGAGTCATCTTCAGTGGGACAGTATGCTGTTCAGTTTCATATACAAACTGCTGAGCTGCGCTGAAATAATGAGGCCTTAGTTGCAACCTTTGTACATGGCCTCTCTGACCGAGTGAAGGATGAATTAGCGGAAAGAACCATCCCTGCTAATCTGGACGATGTCATCTCCCTCTGTAACCAAATTGATATTCGCTTTCAGGAGAGGACCCTAGAAAAGAGAAACCAGCAACCCTTGGTCCCTAGTCAGCCTGAGCTCTCCTCTCTGTGACCCATGGAGCAATCCCTTCCAGCTGAGGAACCTATGGCTAGCTCCAGAGGAATATGCTAGGCGCAGAACTCTGGGCCTGTGTCTCTACTGTGGGGGCAAAGCTCATTTTCATGACACTTGCTTGCTGCGTCCGGGAAACGATTGGGTCTAATACATCTGGATGGTGGAGTATTGGACCCAGAAACACCTTCACATCTTCTACTTTCGGTATCCCTTCATGTTGGTGCTTCATCTCATGCGGCCTTGGCATATCTGGATTCTCGAGCCGCCAGCAATTTTATGGATTGGGGAACTGCATCTTCTTTGAAGCTTACTCTTTCGCCCCTTACCACTCCACTGGTGGTCTCGGCGAGTGATGGTACTGTTCTTCCAGGGGGTCCTATTCGCTTCCAGACTCTTCCTGTTAAGATGTCGGTAGGGGTACTCCACCAGGAGTGGATATCCTTCCTTATCCTACTTAAGGCCTCTACCCCTATTGTATTGGGTCTCCCTGGTTACAGCTCCATTCCCCACACGTTGACTGGACTTCTGGGCATATCCTGGCTTGGGGTTCCTCCTGTTTCTCGTCCTGCCTACTCAAGGTTGCCCCTAAAGAAAGACTTCCTGTTGCCACCACTTCAGTATCTTCTGCCCTTCCTGCTGTATATAGCAATTTCCGGGATGTGTTTTGCAAGAAATCAGCTGAAGTGCTTCCTCCTTCTGGTTCTTTGACTGTGTCATTGACCTTGTTCCCGGAGCAACCTACCCCCTGTCCATCCCAGAGACCCAGGCCATGTCAGAGTATGTCGCTAAAAACCTAGGAAAAGGGTTCATCCGAAAATTCTTATCGCCTGCGGGAGCAGGATTCTTTTTTGTTGCCAAAAAAAGATGGTACCTTAAGACCCTGCATTGATTATGGAGGCTTACACGAGGTGACAATCAAGAACTGATACCCCTTACCCTTAATATCTGAACTATTCAACAGATTGAAAGGTGCCTCCATTCTTACCAAGTTGGATCTCAGGGGTGCATACGATCTAATACAGATACGGGAGGGTGGCGAATGGAAAACTGCGTTTAACACTAGAGATGGGCATTACGAATACTTGGTTATGCCCTTTGGGCTGTGTAACGCCCCAGCTGTGTTTCAAAACTTTGTCAACAAAATCTTCAGGGATCTGCTTTAACAATTTGTTGTCATCTATCTGGACGACGTTCTTATATTTTTGTAAAATCTGCTTGTCCACAGAAACCATGTTCGGTTGTCCTTCAGCACCTTAGAGGAAATAATCTGTATGCCAAGCTTAAGAAATGTTCTTTTGAGTGTTCTGAGGTCCTGTTTCTGGGATGCTTTGTCTCCAGTTTGGGGCTTCGTTGGATCCTGGAAAGGTCTCAGCCATTACCAACTGGCCTCTTCCTGCCAGCCTCAAGGCCACACAGCAATTTATTGGGTTCCCCAATTATTATAGGTAGTTCATTAAGAATTACTCTTCAATTGCTGCGCCTATTATTGCCTTGACCAAGAAGGGTGCGAATGCCAAGGAGTGGCTTCCTGAAGCTGTCTCTGCTTTCCATGACTTGAAACAGGCCTTTGTTTGTGGACATTTTTTGAGGAGACCTAATCCTGGGGATCCATTTTTTGTTGAAGTGGACGCTTCTTCGACTGGGGTGGGAGCAATGCTTCTTAAATCCTTTGAGGAGAAGCATCAACCATGTGCATTTTTCTCCAAAAAATTCTCTCAGGCAGAGAAAAATTACGCTCATGGGCATTGCACAATCGCAACCCCGCCCCAAGCTCCAGGGGGCCCCTGCAGCCTCCCTGTCATATTATCACATGCTCCACAAAGTCAAGCTCCGATCTGCCCTAGGGCTCCACAGCCACACTTCAGTACTGGGCTTCCACAGTCAACACCTCTCCGTTCTCATTGGCTGGGGAGAAGCTGTGAGCCATTTCCTGAATGGAAAGGAGCAAGGGTGAGAACAGCCCAGGATGGAGACGTGTCTGTGCTGTGTGCTGGCAACATGGAATGGTAACCAAGCTCAGCAAGTTAAGAGGAGGAGAATTCTGTCCTCTAGCCATGATGGGGCCAATGTCACTGGTGAGGTAAGACACTGCTCAATGTCTCCTAGTCACCAGCTGGGATTCTCTGTACCCCCCCCCCCCACCCGGGGATGTCCACTTATCCCACTTCCCTGTCAAATGGGGAAAGGACACACACCTCCGGGAGGTGACCTTCCCCCAACACCTGCCAACACTGACAGAGAAACCTTCAGAAATTGCTAAAAAAAATCTCTTAACACCTCCTGAGGGGCTCCTGAGGTAGGTTGCCACCTCATTCCTTTAAACCCAAACACATATGAATTACACAGGTTCTGAGGCTAATTAAATGCAGATAAGTCACCAAGTGAGTTTAATTACCACCTTAATCAGCCACAGAACCTGTGTAAGTAATAAAAGGGATGAGGTGGCAACCCTACCCTGGGGGGCTGCAGGCTCCAGATTTTGTGTCACTTGGCTTTGCCCCCCCTGATCTAAGTTGCGCCCCCCTCCCCTGACCACCCCCTCCACCCTGGATGCTATGCCTGGCTGCTGAGCTCCTTTCCCATTACAGCACTCTATACTGCTCCTCCACTGCAGGGTTGAAATCAAATTCCTTTACAACACAGCCAGTCAGCCACGATCTGCACAAGGTGTATCTGCCTACTGCAACAGTGCCGATCTGACCAGAGAATTTCACAGGTCAGAACAGCAACATAAAAGCCAGATGCACCCTGTGAAGGCTGACAGACTGTGTGTAAAGGAAAGTGATTTCAGCCCTGGGTAATGTGGGGACGAAGAGCTGTATACAGTCCTGGGATGGGAAAGGAGCTCTGCCAAGTGACCTGCCAGGGATTCCTGTCCTCTGATTCTTTAGGGGTGATCCCTGTCCTCTGATTCTCCAGCGGTGATCCCTGTCCTCTGATGTAAGGAGGAACTCAATACTCTTTTAGCCACTTTGAGTATCTTGGCATGCAGTGGATGTATCTGCACGCACGGTGGAAATGGTGGGTGGCCCAGGTCAACTTTTGCATTGGGGCCCACAAGCTTTACGCTACGCCTCTGATTGCGCTATTGGCGATCGGGAACTTCTTGCAATTAAATTGGCGTTAGAAGAGTGGCGTCATCTCTTGGAAGGTTCCCCTCACTCCATAACAATCTTCACTGACCATAAAAAACTGCAGTACTTGCAGAATGTCAACCGATTGAATCTCAGACAGGCCAGGTGGAGCCTTTTCTTATCCCGTTTTAATTTCACTATTACATACAAACCTGGTTCCTGCGACAGTCGGGCTGATGCACTCTCTGGCTGGATTCACACCAGTCCGGTGCGAATTCCAGCCTGTTTCCTGCTGAGAACGAACGGAGCCACAGTTCTGCGGCTCCTGTCCGTTCTCACAGCACAGCAGCTGCCTGGGGAGGGAGGGAGAGGTGCCGTGAACAGGGGGAAAGATCCCCGTTCAGTGTGGAACACATCTGCGGGGGAGATGTGCTCCCATTGAACTTAATATAGGCTGGGAATTTTCACCGCATTGCACAGAAAATGCACCACACCTATGTGAACCTGACACATTGAAAACAATGTGTTTTCAAATGTCATGCAAATTGGAAGCGCTGTAAGCCACATCCCATTCGCATAGGTGTGAACCCAGCCTCTAGGTCATATGACACTCTGGACGAGGAACCCACCTCTGAACCTGAGTCGATTATTATTCCGACCTCATGCTTTCTTGCCCATTCCCCCACTCTGGAGTCAAAAATTTCTCCTGGCAAGGCCTTCGTCCCCACTGAACTAAGAGCTAAGATCCTTAGTTGGGGACATGATTCCAGGTGGCAGGCCATGCTGAGTTTCTCCGATCCTTTCTGCTCATCAGTCGCCACTACTGGTGGCCCACTCTCTGTTCGGATGTCAAAGGCTACGTCAAAGCTTGTCATGTCTGTGCCCAGTCTAAGTCCTCCACACAAGCTCCTGCTGGTCTTCTCATGCCCTTGCCATTTCCTAAGGAGCCATGGTCTCGCCATGGACTTTATCACTGATCATCCAACGTCTGAGAATAATACAGTAATTTGGGTGGTAATCGATCGGTTCTCCAAGATGGCTCATTTTGTTCCTCTTCCTGGTCTCCCTTCTGCTCCTGCTTTGGTCCCCATTTTTGTTTAAGAAATCTTCCACCTCCATGGGGTCCCTTCCCACATTGTTTCTGACAGGGGTGTCAAATTTACAACTCGCTTTTGGAGTGTCTAAGCTTCCTGTGTGTGTTCCTGCCGTGTGCTTCAGTTTGTTTCTGTGTACCGATCCTTGGTCTGTTCTCTGGACTATTCCTGCCTGCCTGATACCCCGACCTTTGGCATGTTTTGACTATTCCTGCCTGCCTGATACCTGACCTTTGGCGTGCCTTCCTGACTTACCCTTTAGCCCTGCCTGCTACTTCCTATCCACCAGAAGCCAACCGTGATTGTGAGTTGTGAGACCCTGGGGGCCGCGACCTGGAGTCAGCTGCAGCAAAGTCCATCCTCACCATCAGAATCTCTGGTGAATACCTGATGGCTCTTAGACTCCGCACCCTGAGGAATCTTATGCTCTAGCTCTCAGTGCAATCCGTGTCAGTGCTCCAGTGGCCCCGCTTTCCTGAATCATCCAGAGCTCCATCTGAAGCAGAAGGGTTTACTACCTTTGCGGTGCGCTCCTAATACCAACGGAGTGCATCTGACCTGGACTCAGGTGACCTGACAATCCTCCCACGTGCTGCACCCACACTCATTTCTGCAACACCTTTACCAGACATGTGCAGTTTGTTTTGTTCTGAATTGAAATTCGGACAAATGTTTCAATATTCCAAAATTCAGAAGTAGCCAAAATTCTGAATCACAATAGGAAAAAATAGAAATGAATCCCAAATAAAATATAACGAAACAAAATTTTGTTTGAATTGGTATCGAAGTCGAAATTAATTTGAAATGAAGTGCAAGTGTACCTAAAAGAATTGATGATGTTTTGAAGCCAAACAGTATTCAAATATTGACTTCATTTAGATTTTTCTTCTGTTTGCCCACTCTGCATTTTTTGAATTGGTAAAACTAAAGAAGTAAAATATATATTTTTGTAAGCATTCTTACTTTACATTATTTCATCACACCTGCCTAAAGTACTGTACAGCAAAATGTTGAAGTCAAATATTTTGTTTTATAACTTAGAACATTAAAAGAAGAAGATTAATGTATCAAAAACAAACTGTCAGTTTTTCTGTTAATTGATTAATTTTAGCACCATTTGTGTCCAGATCAACATATATGCCTTTTATAATCTAGGACCCTTCAATTTTCTTCTGTTTCAATCATTTTATTAAAGATTTAAGCCAGCCATACAGCCATAGATGGTACAATTTTCTTTTCTACAGTGGGGGGGGGGGGGTGACAACTCACAGAGATGATTGCTAGCAGCTATAGCCGCTGGGAAAATTGCATGAATCAATGGATCAACCCGGGTACAATTATCCTGCCCATAGATGGTTCAAACCTTGGCTGGCCCCTGCTGAACCGGCCAAGATTCAAATCATCTATGCTTTTTCAGGTACAAATAGAGAACAGTACAGCCATAGAATTTTTATGGCAAATGTAGGTAGAACTTGCAAGAACTTACACAGTAGGTACAGCACACTCTTAAGGATCAAAGTAGACCATCAAAACCATCAAGGGATGGTAAAAATGAATAAAAATGGGTGCGCTAATTTCAAGAGTGCTGGTTAAATAGAGTAGAACCTACTTTCTGCACCATACTGCTTCGTAGGACAACATAAACAAGAAGACCAACATGTTGCTGCATGCCACTCATCACAAATAATAAAAGGACTTAGTGGCTACGAATGGCTGCATGTTCTTCTGGGTTGTCATTTTTTTTGATCATGCATATTTCTCATGTAATGTTTTATTATATGAAACCAGTACACATTACATGAAAATCGTTCTGTCCAGTAACGAGAAAATTGAGCAGTTTGCTCCTTCAGTAATTTTATTCAGTAATTCAGTAAATTCAGTAATTTTATTTTGGAAGGTCTGAATTGTCTCTTGAAAGCTGTGTACATACTTAATGAATTTTCCCTCCATATGTGTGTAGGCCCCATTAGTGATTGTCAAATCTGCTACATGGTTGATTACCATTCCATAGATATGGTCATACACAGTTAGGACCAAATTTTACAAATCTGGGCCAACTCCATGAAAAATTTTTTATTCCCTTTTGGCCATAGGGGAGGGGGCGATGTTAACTGGCAGGGACTCAGCTTTTGTATAATCGCCAAAAAACATTCTGTATTTGGGAATATATCTGCATACGGCAAGAAACAGTTATGATATACAAATTAAATTTATTCTTATTCATATTAATCAACTTGAAATAACCTTCCACTAATCTATCTCTACTGAAAAATGAATGTAATGATTTGGCATGGGTTAGGGTTACTATTGCTGCACTTTGTGTGCTCATCTTATCTCTTGCTTGATGATGAGAAGGCGAGCTGCCTTTAAATGCAGTGGAACGGATCTACTGTGCATAAATTGTACCAAATATAAAATAGGTATCTATTGTACAGCACATATCCAATCCTTTTAAAGTGGTTGTAAAACCCCAATGCGTAAATTTTACCTATAGGTAAGCCTATAACAAGGCTTACATATAGGTACAGTAAATATCTCCTAAACATGCGCCGTTCGGGAGATATTTACCTTGTAGTGCACCGATGATGTCATCGGCGCACGAGCTGCAAAAAAAGTCCCTCCGTACCTTCACTAGCGAGTGCCGTGACTGGTGGCTCCCGCGTGCATGCATGGGAGTGACGTCACGCAAATCTGACCAGTCATAGAGCCAGAGTCCATGGCCCCAGAAGGAAGAGGGGTAGTCATGGATGCAGCTTCCAGCTGGGACAGCGCGGGCTTTGTTTGCAGGTAAGTGCCACATAATGGGCTAGTATGCAATACATACTAGCCCATTATGTTTTTACTTTGCAGGGAACAAAAGAGGAAGTAAAACCCATCAGGGTTTACTTCCTCTTTAACTCATTGGATCTTTTGAAATGGCATTGCATGTGTATATGTAGCACCCCCTAGTGTGCAGACTAGTGAAGGTAAATTTATTTTTGACTCACAGCAGCTGGGTGAGCCTAGAGGGCTCTACAAGTCAGCCCTCTGGTACCTTCCCCTGGTTATAGAAGCTTGGAGCAGTTTCTACAAGTTAGTAAGTGGGGGCCAGAAGGTCCCGATCTGCATATTTATAGAAATCTGGGCAATCTACAGACAGGAGGCCTGGCATGGTGGCTGGATCAGCCCATAAATATTGTGAAGCTTGGCCAGCAGGGGAATTGGGTGGCAGATGGAGTGCTGAGGCTGTGTCGTGTAGCCTGGGAAGGGAGCCCAGGGCTGAGGGAGCTCTGCCTCCAGGCCGAAAGCTGAGGAAGGAAGGAAGAAGTACAGAGGGACCTCAACTACCCCAGAGTCTCTTTTTGTAGACACCCTGGATATCATGGGAGGACCTGGACAGCAGGAGGCCCTAACAAAAGTCTTCTCAAAAGTAGCAGGATTTACAGGGACAGTATGAGTGCCTCTACACCCCCAGGGCCTGAAAGGGAGAACGCTGCCAGATGCAATACCCAGCAAGCTTTTCTGGGACCGTGCCAACAGCTAAACCCAATCCCTTGTTCTGGGATGCTTTACCAAGCAACCAGGTGGGCTAGAATTTTCAAGAGAGGGGGACATAGAGCTCCTGCCAGTTTGTGAATTTGCTAAAATTTCCACTAAGGGGACACAGAGCTCCTACAAAGGGAATTTTCATTGCCATTTCCTAAGAGACTGTTGTTGTTCCAGGAGGAATACAGTCGCGGATTTCTCTTTTTTGTAGTGTACATAGTAAAGGAAGTTGTCCTTACTAGAAATGGGCGAACTGTTCGGGCCAAGCATTGGTTCGGCCCTGAACAGTGCCCATTTAGGCGTTTGCTGAACACCCACATTTTTGGGAGCTCGGCGGGATGTTCCCCCACTGAGCGCACAGTGAATAGCTGCCGGATGTTAAGGAGTGGGCCTGGGAAGCGTAACAATGTCCTTAACAACGGATGAGTCATCAGCTGTCAACAATGCTGACAATAAAAAATTTTGGAAAAAAAACAAAACAGTGTGGGAGTCCCCCCCCCCAATCCATACCAGGCCCTTTGGGTCTCTGTCAACTGCCTCAATTCTCACGTTGCCTCCCAGATCCCGAGAGTGCATAACAGCGTCAAGAGTATTGTGAATAACTATGGGGTTCTTGTATTGGATCCACTTATGCAATCTTAGAAGCCATGAGGCAGTGTTGTTGAGAAGAGCTTGTTCAGACATATGTAATTATAATGTAAATTTGAATAATGCAATGTAGTGCATGTTAACCTACGAGGTATTGTGTCTGTGCCTGCCCATTACATCTTGACATCACAGCAAACACTGAGCAGGTTTGAAAAAGTCCTTATTACATCACAGTAAGGTCATCTGTTCTTAACTGTGACACAAAGAGCAGTGGCCACAAAAGAAGTACACATTCCCTACATATCTGTGGATTTTAGTTAGAAGCATGTAGACACATAAAAAGTAATATTGTTGCCGAAGCATTGTCCAGGCACAAGGCAGACTTTGGACGTTATACAGCTTTGTAACATCAAGTCAAAAATTTAAATAGAAGATGAAAATCCTCCAATGTTTCCGCTGCTGAATACTCAGCAACGACTTTATGAATTTCAAGAAGCAAGCAATTTCATAACAGATTGATTTTTTTTTCTACAACGCTGTGAACTTGGTTCATATATGTGACAGATTTACTTTAAGAATAAAATTCTAGCTTTACACCAGAGCTGACTCATTCAGGCTAATGGTATTTAGTCAAGCTGCTCTGTTGGAATTACTGTGGATTCCAATTAACTCACCATTGACTATCCCGCACAGAGATCATCATGCGGAAGACAGGCAGCTACACAAGGCATGGCGCTGATGAAAAATTCATCCTACAAGGCTCAATTTAAAATATTGCAAGATGTACAGTATGCATTTTTCATAAGAAATGCAGGTGAGCTATGGATACAGCCACATTGTGCACTGGGGAAGAGTGTGTATTTATAACCCATTTACATCCGTGCCTATTCTTAGCTACAGCAGCAGCATTCAAAGATGTATCTGAATCAACAGTTGTCCGTGAACCATTGTTCTGTGCTTCAGGTGTCAGCATGCCATTGTTCTGGGCTCCAGGTGTCACAGCACTATTGTTCTGGGCCCCAGGTGTCAGTGTGCCATTGTACTGGGCCCCCAGATGTCGGTGGACTATTGTTCTGGGCCCCAGCTGTCACAGCACCATTGTTCTGGGCTCCAGGTGTCAAAGCACCATTGTTCTGGGACTTAGGTGTCAGTGTACTGTGCCCCAGATGTCAGTGGATTATTGTTCTAGGCTCCAGGTGTCACAGCACCATTGTTCTAAACTCCAGGTGACAGTGCACCATTGTTCTGGGCTCCAGGAATCAGTGTGCCATTGTACTGGGCCCCAGGTGTCAGTGCACTATTGCTCTAGGCCTTAGGTGTCACAGCACCATTCTTCTCAGTCCTGGATGTCAGCGTGCCATTGTTTTGAACTCCAGATGTCACAGAACCATTGTTCTGGGCTTCAGGTTTCAGTGTGTCATCGTTCTGGGCCCCAGGTGTCAGCACACTACTGTTCTGAGCCCCAGGTGTCAGTATGTCATTGTTCTGGGCCCCAAGTGTTAGGGCACCATTATTCCAGGTCCTTTTAGAATTATTATGCCTTGTTTGGAACTGAAGTGTCAATGTGTTATAATTCTGGGGCCCCAAGCACCAGTGTGCCATTGCTCTGAGCCCCAGGTGCCATTGCTCCATTTTTTGTTGCCCCATGTTTCAGTGCAAATATAGCCATGTGCTCCCTTGGGAGTAGTTAGTAGTTGTGGTTCACCTTATAGCTGCCCTCAATCCCACCATATTCCACACATCCGTAGATACTGACCAGACCGGCACTTGTTTTTGTTGTTTTATTTAGGGGAAATAACTTGGATGGGGAAAAGGGGTGACTGTGGGATGCCCCAAGAATTATGGTACATGAACTCCATATACAGTCCTATGTATGCACACTTACTCTGCAGACTCCTTCTGCAGACTGTTACTCCTCACAACTCTCCAGCAAATCACTTGCTGACCATTTCTCCTACAGTTCTCTCTCCAACACTGAACTGCAGACTATCATTCCTTCACTTCTCTCCAGCACATCACTTGCTTTCCAGCTCAAAAGCTTGAATTTATCAAGCTTCTCTATTCTTTTCTCTTCACTACGGCTAGCACATGGTGAGGCCTACACTGTGTCAGCAGGACCTCAGGACCACCCATTACAGGCCAGGGATTACAAACCTCTGAATATGTAGCTTAGCACGTTGGTGCGCGCCGGGCCTTTGGTGGACTACAACTCCCAGCCCATTCCTCTTCCAGGTCCCACCAACCTGCTTTTCCTCAGTGACACTCCTTCCCCTGACTGGCTCCCAAGGCTTCCACAGACTGTCCACTATTCCTCTCCTAGCCTGCTCCAGCACTCTCTCTCCCAGCTCCAGGGTCTGTCACTCACCGACACCAGTGGATCACTTTAAAGTCTCCCTCTGTAGCACCTCCGCTGTTCTCCTGTTCCCCTGTGCGACACCAGGAATCACCACCACTCTTAGCTGCACCTGAACCTCCAGGCCTTAAGGTTACCCCCCCAGATGGGGGCGACCTCCCGGGTAGAGGCTTCCACAGCACCTCCTGCTACATTTCAGACTTCCACCCGACTGCGTCTCCCAGATTGGGCTGACTCAGAGTATTTAAGGAGGCCTGCCCCCTGCCAATCCTGCTTGGAGATTGGTCAGGGCTCCTTAGAGTACTTCAGATGTCTCCACCTATCTCCCAGCTCTCTGACCAGAAACCCTCCTCCAGGTTTCTAGAAAGAAGTAGGAGGTTCTGGTGACCTCATCTGTTGAATCAACTCAATCCTCCCTGAGCCACTCTTCCCGGCCCAGATCAAAACATTCAGACCTGCTCATACACTCAGGCCTGACTAAATGTTACCTTCTCTAGCACAATCTTGCTAGAAAAACGCACCTATACTATGGGGGCGCTGCACACTATTGTTCTGGATCCCAAGTGTTAAAGAACTATTGGTCTGGGACCCTAAATATCAGCATGGAAATAATTTTTCTGGGTCCCCAAGTGTCATCACATCATTATTCCTGGCTCCAGGTGTCAGTGGACGTTATTTAGTGTTAGATTACGAGGGACCCCAAGTGCCAATGTGCCATTTGGTAAGGACCTCAAATGTCACTATACCTTTGTTCTGGTCCCTAAGGGTCTCTGTGTCATTGTTTTGGGACCCCAAGTGTTAGTGCATTATTGTCTTGGACCCCAGGTTTCAGTTTTCCATTGTCCTGGGTCCCAAGTGTCAGTGTGCCATTGTTTTGTTTCAATATGTCGATGTTTTGGGACAGCAAGAGTCAATGTGACATTGTTCTGGACCCCAAGTGTCAAGTTACTTTTGTTCTGAGACTATACTTTCAAAGTTGCAATGTTCTTGGACTTCAAGTGTCAATGTATCATTTTTCTGGGACACCAGATGTCAGACTGCCATTCTTATGGGGCCCCAGGTGCTAATGTGTCTTTATTCTGGGCCCCGGGTGTCAGTGTAACATTGTTCTGGGACTCCAAGTCAAGTGTCATTGTTCTGTTTTTAACCTGAGTAGTTGAAACAGATATTTTTTTTTTCTGCTGGCTAGCTTAAAAGTGTTTTGTGCTGTTTTGTTATTAAATATTACACCTCTTTACTCTCTACAAAAAAAAGTTTGGCTTTATTACCTGTAGCGCACCTCATGTAGGAGCCGCAGATGAACTGGGATCCCCCACCCTGCAAAGCCAGGCACACCAAATTTCCACAGACAACTTGAGTCAGAAAACAGTCCAGTGCTTTGTTTTTGTATTTTATTGAAGGGTTAAAACTTGTATTGGGAGTAGGGGTATTATGGGATGCCCACTTGACTTTAACCACTTGCCGACGGCTGATCGGCAAATGACGGCGACAAAGTGGCTCTGTAACGCGAATCGCCGTCATACGACGGCGGCCGCGAGATCGAGCCTAGTGAGCGCGCGCGCGCCGCCGGAGGCGCGCCCGCGCGCTCTCTGTGTTCGGGGAGGGCCAGGGAGCGGGTGCGGCGGAGTCGATCTCCGCCGGCTACCCGCGATGCCCCCCCCCGTAGCGCCCATCGGCCGCCTCTAGCTGAGGCGGCGTGGGCGAGGGACCGGGAGGGGCTTGTGT
>BLSH010024085.1:385224-395272 GCA_018402905.1 Glandirana rugosa
TCAATTATTATAAGGTGTATTATACTCTGATATCCAAATCATTAATAGTATCTATTCTTTTTGAGGAGGAATTCTTTCCTCCCCCAGAAATAGGTCTCGGGACTTCGATACCCCAACACGATTTTATTAGGATTAATAACACCGACCATGATGGTTCATGGGGGGGGGATGCAGAGAAAACACTGAAACGCCATTTTGTCTTCTGGATTCCATTTTAAGATATCCTTTTCTCCTTTGTCTCTTGATGTTCCCCATCCCCCTTCTTCCATTTCAGAATTCACAGTTTGCACGTACATAGATGATCTCATCTACCATCCCAATTACTAAATTCCATGTACTTGGTAGTACCAGCCACAATAATTAGGATTATTTTAGCACAACCCCATAGCTTCAGGGCTCTGGATAAAGACCCCCTCCTTTCTTAAGGAGGAGTTTTTCTTATCTATGATAATTACTAAACCTATAGTCTCATATTATGTGGAATATTATTAACTTTGTATAATTGTTAACCTATAAGGTGATGTGTTGCAGAATATCATTAACTTTGTAACGCCCTTCACAATGACTATAAGATGTTTGACCCAAACAATACAAGTCAGAATGATCTTGGCATCCAAACTGTCTGTCTGTGTGTATTTTTCATAACGCTAAGATTATTCTCAAACTGGATCCTTAAAAGACACAGGATCGCTGCAAGCCAGTCAGAACAGCAGGCCTCACTGGTACCCCAACAGGGGCTTTGAGACTTCATTTAACAGAAGTCTATGCAAGTCACAATGAAATTGGTAAAAAGTAGTGCAGGAACCAGTTTCATAATCGCTGCGACACAAGTCGCGGTGATATGAATGCTTCCATTGCCGGCAATGGGGTGCGACTTTCTTGTGACAACATTGAAGAAATTACACTTTGCTACAATGTAGAGTAGTGAGTGTTCAGCTTGTATAACGGTTTAAATTTGCTGTCCCCTCAAAATAACTCAACACACAGCCATTAAGTGGGGAAGCAAGTGGATGTAAAGCATTTTGGAAACAGAAAAGCTTCCATCCGCAAAAGAGTGAGGTTACAACAATACCTCTCTAAACACCATCAAAGAAGCTTCTTTTTCTATAGGACTTATTTATGAACATTGAGTCAATCTGATATACGGTTTATATGTCTTAACAAACTTTAGCACTACAACATTCTATGTGGTTTGAAAAACAAGATTATAGTTTGTGTAAGCGCTATGATTTATTAACGCAGCATAATCATCTCTGATTTTCTTCCATCTCAGAGAGATTGAATATACACATAAGAGATTTCCCACCTCTATGGGTATGATAGCTGCTGAATGAGCGCGGTACTCCTTTTGTTTCAATGTATTCTAATGTAACTTTGTAAGGTTATATTATTATACCAGCTGCTCTTAGTACTAAATGATTATAGATCCCAAGGCGCGGGTAAATCTAATTAAGATTAAGAAAGCATTTGACACAGCCATTAATGTCTAAACCGCTGGCAGCAAAAGTGAGTACACCCCAAAGTGAAAATGTCCAAATTGAGCCCAATAGCTATTTCCTTCCCCAGTGTCATGTGACTCGTTAGTGTTACAAGGTCTCAGGTGTGAATGGGGAGCAGGTGTGTTAAATTTGGTGTTATCGCTCTCACTCTGCCATACTGGTCACTGTAAGTTCAACATGGCCCCTCGTGCCAAATAGCTCTCTGAGGATCTGAAATAAAGAATTGTTGCGCTACATAAAGATGACCTAGGCTATAAAAAGATTGCCAAGACCCTGAAACTGAGCTGCAGCACGGTGGCCATGACCATACAGTGGTTTAACAGGACAGGTTCCACTCAGAACAAGGCTCGCCATGGTCGACCAAAAAAGTTGAGTGCACATGCTCAGTGTCATATCCAGAGGTTGTCTTTGGGAAATAGACGTATGAGTGCTGCCAGCATTGCTGCAGAGGTCGAAGGGGTGGCGGGTTAGCCTGTCCGTGCTCAGACCATACACCGCATACTGCATCAAATCAGTCTGCATGGCTGTCATCCCAGAAGGAAGCCTCTTCTAAAGATGATGCACAAGAAAGCCTGCAAATAGTTTGCTGAAGACAAGCAGACTAAGGACATGGATTACTGATACCATGTCCTGTGGTTTGATGAGACCAAGATAAACTTATTTGGTTCAGATGGTGTCAACCAGGTGAGAAGTACAAAGACAAGTGTGTCTTGCCTACAGTCAAGCATAGTGGCATTGGGGAGCTACAGTTGATTGAGGGAACCATGAATGCCAACATGTACTATGACATACTGAAGCAGAGCATGATTCCCTCCCTTCGGAGACTGGGCAGGGCAGGGCAGTATTCCAACATGATAACGACCCCAAACACACCTTTAGACGACCACTGCCTTGTTAAAGAAGCTGAGTACAGCAAATTTGTATCCCCCTTATACTTGGGACTTTTAAAGCAAGATTGAGAGAATTGTATGTAAAATATTGTATGTTTATTTAATTACAAATTCCATAAAAATTCAAGGTATATACGTCACCAAAGAATATGTTATACAAACACAGATAAAAACATTGTTCATGTGAACATTCTCGAATACAGAAGATACTTATCAACGGCCCGACATGTTTCAGGAATATAATTCTTTCCTCAGGTGCAGTGATGTAGAAAAGTATATTCTTAACCACTTCAGCCCCGGAAGGATTTCACACTTTAGGACCGGAGCCCTTTTTGCGATTCGGCGCTGCATCGCTTTAACTGACAATTGCGCGGTCGTGCGACGTTGTACCCAAACAAAATTTGCGTCCTTTTTTTCCCACAAATAGAGCTTTCTTTTGGTGGTATTTGATCACCACTGCATCATTTCTGATCGCCGCTATAAACAAAAGAAGAGCGACAATTTTGCAAAAAAACCCAAATTTCTTACTTTTTGCTAAAATACAAATCCAAAAAAAAAAATATAAAAAAACATTTTTTTTCATAGTTTTTGGCCGATTCGCAATCAGCGTTTATTGATTGGTTTGCGCAAAAGTGGTCGCGTTTACGGATGATGAGAATTAATTTTTGGGGTTTTTATTTTTTTTTATCTTTTACTAGTAATGGCGGCGATCTGCGATTTTTAGCGGTACTGCGATATTTCAGCGGACATGTCGGACCATTTTGACACTTTTTTGGGACCATTGGCATTTATACAGCGATCAGTGCTATAAAAATGCACTGATTACTGTGTAAATGCCATTGGCAGTGAAGGGGTTAACCTGCAGGGGGCGCTCTAAGGGTTAACTGTGTTCCCTGGGCGTGTTCTAACTGTGGGGGGACTGCCCTAACAGGAGAAGGGAAGTGATCACACCTTCCGTGTAGAGGAAGGCTGTGATCACATCCCTTCCCCCTCTCACAGAACGGAGGTCTGTGTTTACTTACACGGACCTCCGTTCTTTCACTCCGGGGGGGGGGGCATCGCGGGTGGCCGGCGGAGATCGACTCCGCCGCACCCGCTCCCTGGCCCTCCCTGGACACAGTGAGCACACAGACGCGCGCTCACTGGGCTCGATCTCGCGGCCGCCGTCGTATGACGGCGTTTTGCGTTTTCGAGCCACACTGTCGCCGTCAATTGACGACCAGCGGTTGGCAAGCGGTTAAAGAGCCACGTCCGGGCTCACCACATGAATGGACAAGAGCAGCCATGCCCAAGCCGCCAGTGGGAAACCGTGCCGGCCTATGTGCCCAGAGGAAAGCATAATATTTTGCTGAAACATGTCGGGCCTTTGAGAAGTATCTTCCGTCTTCAAGAATGTTCACATGAGCAATGTTTTTATCTGTGTTTGTATATACCTTGAATTTTTATGCCCCAGTTGCTGTACTTCCTGGGCAAAGGCAAGTGGCACTGTGGGCACTAGTAGGTGGCACTGCAGGAACCGGTAAATGGCTCTGGTGGGTACTGGCACTGGTTGGTAATGATAGGTGGCATTGGCAGAGGGCACTTGTGTGCACAGACGAGCCATCCGCCGCTCTCTGTGCGAGGGACCGATGTCCCTCTGACAGAAGTCCGTGATTGGCTTCTATAGCGTGAGGGGAAAAAAATACCAATCACCAATCTTCTGCTTACATCACGTGATTGACTGTCATTGGCTGACAGCTGATCACGTGCTAAGGGGGCGGGACCGATCTGTGATCAGCCAACTCTCATTGATTCGGTGATCACAGAGCACGCTGCACGCGACTTGCATGCACGTGACTTGCATGCACGTCCATGGACGTCCACCCGGCAATACAGGTCCAGCTATCTTTCGGCTATAGCACGGACATCAAGAGGTTAAACAGAATACACAGAAAAATACTGTTTTCTGTGTGTCATTGCAGTTACCCATGTTAGTTAGATAGTTACATAGTTGGTAAGGTTGAATAAGGACACTAGTCCATCAAGTTCAACCTGTGTGGGTGTGTGTTCGATAATCATTTCCCATATCCCTGTATGTTGTGTTCACTAAGATGCATGTCCAAGAGTTTTTTAAAGCTATCAATACTTCCTGCTGACAGCACCGATTGTGGAAAGAGTTCCACATCCTTGCCACATTAACAGTGAAAAACCCCCTATACAGCTTAAAGCAGAGTTCCACCCATTTTATGTACTTTCTCTGAATGGTATCCCCTCATCTCATCCTTTTTTCAAAGCAAATGTGTTTTTTGTTTTTCTAAATGGAAATACCTTTTATTTTCTTCTTTATCCTTCACTTCCGGCAGTCCCCGCCTAGGCGATTACGTCACTAAGCGATTCGCAAGGATTCCTGGGATAGCGGTGTCCTGTATCCCAGGAGTCCTTATGAATCGCCTACTCACATTGGCAACCTGTCAGGAAGAAGCAGAGCCACACAGTGGCATTACTGCACATAAGTGAGATCGGGGGTGCATGCTGGGTGGCCAGCTGCACGGAAATCCCGGAAATGAAGACAGGAGGGCTTCAGATGCCCACAGCTAAAATGGAACCTACCTGCAGAAGACATATGTCTGCTACCACATATATATATAAAATTACATATTAATTATGGTAACAATTTATTTTTAAACATTAGCAACCATTGATTAGGTTATTCACATCAAGCTGATCCTTTACAGGTTTATGCAATATACTTAGCAATATTTTACTAAGATATAGTTTCACTATAAATCACTTATGTGAGATAAAATAATATTCTTTGTACAATTCCTCACAGTAAAATACGCCTTTGTTGAGCTGCAGAACCTTTTTTCCTTTAGGAACTCGCAATACACAACCTACATGGTGCTCAGAAGCCCTGTTCTTTCTCTTACAGGAAACCATTATGTTGAACAACAAAAATATATCGATAGCTACAACCGGCTCGCTGTTCTCTACCATCTCTGTAACAATCTGCTGTTTCCTTACAACAGCTACTGTACAAAATTCCATTATGTTTCCATTGTCCAATATATCAGTGACCTTTTATTTAAACATTGAAGGGCTAAAAAGATAAGAACACTGAAAATACAGCCCAAAAGGTGGAGAGAAAAAAGAAGGCTGCAGCCAAAATGGAAATGACAAAGAGATTATCTGGAAATCCCTGTCGTATTAACACTCTAATGTCTGATGCCTGGATTTCCTTTATTACGGAAAAGGATACAGATTTCATTATATACCATATGATATGACTAAAAGTTTGTAGACACCTGGCCATCATACATATAAGAGCTTGTTGAACATGTGTTTCCAAAGCCTTAAGCATTAACCACTTGCTTACTGGGCCCTTTGCCCCTCCTGCCCAGTCCAATTTTCAGCTTTCAGTGGTGTCGTACTTTGAATGGCAATTGCGCGGTCATGCAAAACTTTACCCAAACTAGAATTTTATAATTTTTTTTTAGACAGATAGAGCTTTCTTTTGATGGTATTTAATCACCACTGGGTTTTTTATTTTTTCCAAACAAACGAAAAAAGACCAAAAATTTGGGGAAAAAAAACTTTTTCTTAGCTTCTGTTATAAAATTTTGTAAATAAATAATTTTTCTCCTTCACTGATGTGCGCTGATGAGGCTGCACTGATATGCTGCACAGATAGGCTGCACTGATGGGCGGCACTGATAGGCACTGATAAGGCGACACTGATGAGGCGGTACCAATTGGCACTTATAGGCAACACTGATAGGTGGCACTGATGGGAATTGATAGGCAGCAATGATAGGCAGCACTGATGGGCATCACTGATAGGCGGCACTGATAGACATCACTGATAGGCAGCACTGATTGACACTGACAGGCATCACTGATGGGCACTGATTGGCAGCACTAGTGGGCACTGATTGGCAGCACTGGTGGGCACAGGTTGGCAGCACTGGTAGGCATTGATGGGGCTGCACTGATCATCAGGACACTGATAATCAGTGCCCTGTCAGTGCAGATGTCCCCCGTGTGGATTTTCCGGTTTTCAGCTCTCCTCACGTGCTGTCAGTGTGAGGGGAGGATTGCCAATAACTGCAAAACCTGTTTACATCCGTGATCAGCTGTGATTGGACACAGTTGATCACGTGGTAAAGTACCTCTGTGATCGGCTCTTTACCTCGATCTGTGATCAGCTGTGTCTGAAGGACACATCAATCACAGATCACTGCGCGCGCCGCAGAGGGTGAGCAAGCTGTGCGAGCACGTTATATGACAGCGCCCCAGCAAAGTGCGGCCCTGCTGTAGCCATCATTCGGCAATAGCACGATCGCAAAGGGGTTAATATGGAGTTGGTTAGGTCTTCCAGGCTTTCACTGCCTCCATTTTTCTGAGAAGGGGTTTCGCAAGAGTTTGGATGTTGAACAAGATGAGCTCCCCTTTGGCATTCCACTTCATCAAAGGTGTTTCACAGGGTTAAGGTCAGGGGTCTGTGTAGGCTACTCGAGTTCCTCCACACCAAACTCATACCACCACATCTTTATGGAGCTGGCTTTGTGCACAGGGGCGCAGTAATGCTGGGAACCGAAAAGGATCTTCCCCAAACTGTAGCCACATTGTTGGATTCACACTAAAATATCTTTGTTTGCTGTAGTACTGGAAACATCTGAACTCACTATTTGGAGGGGAATCTGCATACTTGCCATATAGGTAAATTTAACGGTCAGGTACTCATATGATGTAATACATCAGTCTTTATTTTTTCTGTCATTTTATAATTTGATAAGTGTGAGGTCTAATTTACAAGGCTACAGCTAAGAAGCTGAATACACAATTGAAGCACACAGACGATTCACAACTCAACATTTAGCCCTAATACACATGTGCGTTTTTTGACGCCATGTTTTTTGGCATTTTTTGCAGCTCTCCATGTTATTCAATGGCCCCATAAAAATGCTGATGTTTTTGAGCTGTAGAGGGCATCAGCATTAGTGAGCTGTAACTAGAACGTGGGACCAGCGTGTTCCGAGGCTGTAACGTTTTCACATTTTTGCCGCAGACGCCGCAAAAGGCTCACTAACGCCATACCGGCGTAAACTGGCGTTTATGGCGCCAACATTTTCAGGTTTTTTTAAAAAACGCCTATTGACGGCAACGCTCACTAACGCTCATTAACGCTGATGCAAAATGCCAAAAAAACGCAGATGGCTATATGGGACAACTTAGGATCTAGCGATCATAGGATGATCATATTTAGCATAAATCATAGAAAAAGGAGGCACGAGGGTAGCACAAGAACACTACATTTCAAACGAGCCAATTTTTCTGAACTGCGGTCATTACTGCATGACATCAGTTGGGACCAAATCCTAGAAACATTGAACACGGAAGAAAAATGGGAATGCTTTAGAAATATATTAAACAAAGGTATCACACAGTGCATTTCAATGGGCAATAAATATAGAAGAGTGAAGGTTAAACCTGGTTGGCTAAACTATAATGTAAAAAGCCTAATTAAAGAGAAAAAAATGGCCTTTAAAAATATAAAGGGGGTGGGTCATCGTCAGCATTCCAACAATACAAGAAATTTAATAAGAAGTGTAAGAACGCAATCAGGGCAGCTAAAAAAGACTACGAGAGACACATAGTGGAGCACATTGCCCATATAAAAGAAGAGGATGGGAGGATGGTTACAGATGACACAGAGAAGGCAACTCTACTAAGTGCCTTCTTCTCCTTACGCAGGAAAAGGAGGGTTATACCGACACATCACAAGGCGTACCCTTGTGGCTCACAGAGGCCGGAGTCAAGGAAAGACTAGATAAGCTTAATACAAATAAATCTCCAGGAACAGATGGCTTACACCCGAGAGTCCTCAGAGAACTCAGTCAGGTTATAGCCACACCATTGTTCCTAATCTTTGAGGACAGCATACTAACAGGAATTGTACCAGCTGATTGTAGAAAAGTCAATGTGATACCAATATTCAAAAAAGGGCAGAGCCAAATCCCTGGAAACTACAGGCCAGTCAGCCTATCATCCAAAGTAGGTCATTTATTGGTGGGGATGATAAGGGACTATATCCAAAAATTTTCCTGAAAAAAAGGGATCATTAGTAGTAATCAGCATGGGTTTATGGAAGGTCATTCCTGCCAGACCAATCTGCTAACATTCCACAAGGAACTGAGCTGCCATCTAAACAGGGGGAGGCATGTGGATTTGGTGTATCTGGATTTTGTAAAGCATTTGATACAGTTCCCCATAAACACTTAATTTACAAGCTGAGGTCTGCAGGCGTGGACCATACGTTTTGTTCTTGGGTAAAAAAGTGGTTACAGATGAGTGTCCAAAGGGTGGTGATAAATAACGTGTACTGTGGCTGTTCTGGAGTGGTAAGTGGGGTACCCCAAGGTTCTGTCTTGGGACCAATTCTATTCATTTCTTTCATAAATGATATGGGAAGATGGGATAAATTGCTCAATCTCTGTTTTTACGGACGACACAAAAATAAGCAGGGCAATAACTTCACATCAGGATATAAAAATTTTACAGAAAGACCTGAACAAAATAATGGAGTGGGCAACTACATGGCAAATGAGGTGTAATGTGGAGAAATGTACTTGGGGGCAAAAAACATAAATGCAAACTACTCACTAGGGGGATAACCGCTGGGAGAATCAAGGATGGAGAAAGATCTGGGGGTCCTAGTAGATGACAGACTGAGCAATAGCATGCATGTCAATCTGCAGCTACAAAAGTTGGCAGAATTTTAGCATGCATAAAAAAGGGGATAAACTCCAGGGATAAAACGATAATCCTGCCATTTTATAAGACTCTGGTTAGGCCGATTCTTGAGTACTCCATCCAGTTCTGGTCACCACTCCTCAGAAGGGTTGTACTGGAACTGGAGAGAGTCCAAAGAAGGGCAACGAAATTAATAAGGGGACTGGAGGAACAACTACAAGCACTAAATTTATTCTCGCTGGAGAAGTGACGCTTGAGAGGGGACATGATAGTGATTTACAAATACCTCAATGGGGATCCCAGCATAGGACAACAACTATTCAGTCTCAGGGAGTGTAAGAGGACACGGGGCCACACACTGAGATTGGAGGAAAAGCGGTTTGACCTTAAACTGCGCAGGGGGTTTTTTACTGTTAGGGAAATAAGGATGTGGAACTCTCTTCCAAAATTGGTGGTGGCAACGGAGAGTATTCAATATTTTTAAAAGACTCTTGGATGTGCATCTTAACTGCTTCCCGACCGCGCGCCGTCTTTTCACGGCGGCAGTCGGGGAGCTGGGCGCGAATCGCCGTAAATATACGGCGATTTGCATATTGGCCACCAGGGGGCGCGCGCGCGCCGCCGGCGGCGCGCGCGCGCACCCGCCGCACTCCTGAGGAGTGTGCCCGCGGCTCGGGCGGACCCGATGTCCGCCGGCGAGCCGCGATGAGCGGCTACAGGGAAAAGAAGGGGAACCGCCGATGTAAACACGGCGGTTCCCCGCCCTGTCAGTGGGGCATGGGTGATCTACTGATCCCTGTCACTGGGATCAGTTAGATCTCTCATGCCCATGTTAGCCCAACCCCCCCACAGTAAGAACACACCCAGGGAACACAGTTAACCCCTAGCTCCCCCCCCCAGGTTAACCCCTTCACTGCCAATGACATT
>BLSH010024107.1:5199-24688 GCA_018402905.1 Glandirana rugosa
CGTCAGACAGCTCCTTTGTCTTTACCATTGTCACACATGAAGAGGGAATAACAGGTGGCTTTTTATAAAACCAAAATGTTTATTTATTGGCTAATTTGGGTCACATGGGTGGAGGCAATTCATCACAGGTGATCCTCATTTGAGATCTGCAACAGGTGAGCCAAATTGGGTTTCCATACTGATTTGCAGCAAAGGGTGCCAATACCACTGACAAGGCAAGCATTATGGTTTTCTCTGTTTTCCTCATAATGTTTATCTTTTTAAATGTTATTTATCATTTACAGTTTTTTGTCAAACACAAGCTATCTGTAGTAATATGTTGGTTAATTTGATACATTTCCTTCAGTAGATATTCCACAATATGTACATAAACTTCATGGGTGCCAATAATGGTGAGCAGGACTGTATGCCAATTGTAGTGGGAATAATAAGCTTGTGCAGATAGTGAGGCCGGCAGAGCCTATTATTTGCATTTTGTGGTCCCTTTCCTCCATTTTGGTTGAGCTCAACCAATGGTATTGTTTTTCCCCTGATAAAAGCCATCCGTAAATGACTTGTTGTCACTTCCTGAAGATGCCAAGTACGGCGAAACGGACGTTAAAGCTGTGACCTGTCACTTCCAGGTCCGACGTGACGAGTATCCTAGTATAAGACACAGAACGAGGTGTGGAGAGCATGCCAGCGCTACTCCACTTACTAATTGCACATGCTTAAGATTCCTTAATGCCAGGTGGGGCACAGGCCTTTGTCAGTGCAATCTTATGTTTACTTTTAACACCAGTTTTTAAAAATACTACACTATAAGTTTCCCTCTTGTGTCCCGGGTAGCATCACTATTTCTAGCACCATCGCAATGACCATTGGAGGACAACTGGTGGATGCAGGATTTGCCTTGTGGGTTGAACCAAGTGCTTTTTAACCCCCTGTAATAAGGGGTCATATGTATCTGGTGAGTGGCCACCGCTTTCAGAGTACATTGTGGTGAAGCACTTACAAGACACTGGAGCATGTTTTTATTGTTGGCACGTTGGAACTGGAAATAGTCACAGTGGACTTTATCTTGAGATTGTTGGCTTTCAATGTGTTTTATTTATGCCCAATATAGGATATATTGGTTTACAGATGATTTCACACTGGAAAAGGGGGGGTTAGGGGCAGGAAAGGAGAGGAGAGAAGGTAGTAGTGGAAGATAGGGTGAGAAGTTGAAAAGAAAAAGAAAAGATAGGGCAGAGAGAAATATCAGAAGGATAAGAGCAAAGTATGGGGTCTATCAAGAGGAGGAGCTCCGCAGAGGAGAACGACCACCACCAGAGCAGAGTATCCCTACTGTGGGAGGTGGTAGGGCACAGTTAATCATAGAGTCCCAGCCTTTGGGACCCCCTGCAACAACATTAGCAATTTTCTGGTATACTGTTATAAACAATCGTATTGAGTAAACTTTTGGCAACCCAGACAAAAACATGAAAACCATGAAAACATATTCTGGAAAGACAACATCAGCCACCATCCGAGCTGCTGAACTCAGGTCAAGTGGACAAGGAGGCCCAGGAATTAAAATCCCATAGCCTCCAGATGTCCCTCATGACCTCTTGTAATATGCGGCAGAGACCGTAACCATGATGGTTCATCAGGGACTCAAAAGGCATCCATTGTGCCAGCAAAAAAACCTCTACATTGGCAGTTTAGAGAGTATCCCCTATAATGGGGCTCACTGCTCATGGTATATGTCAAGGTTCTGAGGAGCCAATGAGCTCTCCTGGAAGGTTAGGGAGTTGCCTAATGGTAGAGGTAACATTAAAAGTAACAGGCATAATACCAGTATAACAGATGAGTTAAGAAAGTATGATATTTAGGATCCTACATCCAGCACACCTGATCTCCCAACACCCAACGAGCTCTGGAAAGAGAGTACTTTAACAACTTCAGCCCCGGAAGGATATCCCCCTTTAGGACCACAGCACTTTTTGCGATTCAGCACTGCATCGATTTAACTGACAATTGTGCGGTCATGCGACGTTGTGCCCAACTGAAATTGACGTCCTTTTTTCCCATAAATAGAGCTTTCTTTTGATGGTATTTGATTACCTCTGCGCTTTTTATTTTTTGCGCTATGAACAATGAGTGACGATTTTGAAATAAAAACGAAATTTCTTACTTTTTGCTATAATACATATCCAAAAAAATATAAAAAAACAAATTTATTCATTAGTTTTGGCAAATATATTCTTCCTCATATTTTTGGTAAAAAAATGCAATCTACGTATCTTGATTTTTTTGCGCAAAAAGTTGCAGCATTTACGAACGATGAGAATTAATTTATGGGGGTTTTATTTTTATTTATTTTTTACTAGTAATGGTGGTGATCTGCGATTTTTATTAGGGCTGCGACATTACAGCGGACATGACGGACACTTTTGACACTTTTTTGGAACCATTGGCATTTATACAGCGATCAGTGCTATGAAAGTGCACTGATTACTGTGTAAATGTCACTGGCAGGGAAGGGGGTTAACACAAGGAGTCAATCAAAGGATTAACTGTGTTCCCTGGGATGTGTTACTAACTGTGTGGGGGCAGGGCTGACTGCTGGGAGAGGAGAGTGATCGCGGCTCCCATATATAAGAAACCTATGATCACACACCTTCCCCCCTATCAGAACAGAGATGTGTTTACAAACATGAATCCCATTCTGTCACTATGGGGGAGCGATCGCGGGTAGCCGTCGGACATTGAGTCCTCCCTACCCGCTCCCTGGCTCCCCCGTAACACAGTGAGCATGCAAGCTTGCCTCCAGCGTTGCTCACACACTCACGATCCGCGTTATCGAGCCATGTTGCCACCGTCAATCCACGGCAGGCGGTCGGCAACTGGTTAACAGAGACAACCTAAAATATACTTTTTCCCAACAGTAATGCATGACAGTTCCATGACCTCCATCTGTGTTTGGTTAGGAGGCATGTCCTTTTCACTCTTACCATCCCAAAAAAGATGCAAGATCCTTGTTCCATTGTCGGGACAAAGCCAGCCGGTTCTGCACTGAACACAAACATCCTCTCAACCAAAATAAAGGGAGAGGTGTGTCAAAGGAGGCAGGACCAAACTACCCCTCCACACAATGCAGAGGACCAATCCCCTAGGTTCAACAGTAAGCACAACAGGAAAGTACCACCGCACCTAAGAACCAATTGTATCATTGTGGGTTGAGGCAAAAAAAACCAAAAGCACCCCAGTAATGGCCACATTGTCTATGCAAGCAGGCCCACAGTAGTGCCATTTTAGGGTGCACTGAGAAGTCGAAGCAGGCAGTCCAATTCTCTTCAAGTTGCATAGGTGAGCAGGTGGACCCTGGTAAGAACCACAGAGGAGGTTAATGAGTCTTTTTTAATGGTCACAAGTCGAGATAATGCAGGTAAAAAGGAATATTCATATAGTACATGGGAGAAAGCAGTTTGCAATATTATCTGCCATCACATAAGTTCAAAGGACCGGTTCCCCAAGGAGCCTGAGATGGGCCTCTTTGAGAACAATGAATATTCCTGTTAGAAGACTGTGCTGAGGGTTAATAACATTTGATTGTTGGTTGTTTCCTCTAGTTCCTGGAGGAGCAGCCCTATTTGAACTTCTTGCTTCCTGTAGCAAGTGCTGTCTGATCTACAGTGTGTTAGTGAGTTCCTGTGACCTGTTTTCCCAGTCTTCCTGTATCTGTGACCCGGCTTGCCTGACCTCTGATTGAACTCTGCCTGTTCCGACCCTCTGCCTGCCTACGACCACATCTCTGCCTAACCCTCTTGTACCTCAGCCGCCTGCCTGTTTACGACCCTGTCTGCACCCGACGTCCCGCTTGCCTGTTCCTTTGTACCACACTAGCCTGCCTAATACTGACCTGGCCTGCATCACCACTCTTCTGTCTGCACGAGTTCCTGGAGGATCTTCACAACACCATCTGCATCCGCACCAGCCCTCGTGCCCCCCTGTGCTCCGGAATCTCCTGTTTCCTCTATCAGGGGTTCCCGAACCAGGGCCATAAGAGAGGTTGCCCTCTGCACAATCAGACTCCACCAACAGGTACGTGACAGTATCAGACAGCCATGACTGAGTCTGAGCAGGGGCCCTCTCCACTGCATGGCCTATGTCAGCATAGGATACCCCTGCAACCCAAGACCCTCAGGATGGCGGTGCACCTGGCTGATGGTACAACCATAAAATCTGGTCCGGTCTCACAGGAGACCATCCCCCTGACCACTACGGTGCTGGACGGCCGTCAGGAGATACTCACACTTGATGCCATTGCCTCTCCCATCTTCCCTGTCATCCTAGGACTACCCTGGCTTCAGGCCCATAACCCCACCATTGACTGGTACACTGGGAGAGTTCAGTTCCAGTCCCCGTACTGCCACCAGCACTGCTTCCCCCAAGCTTCTGGGACAAACCCTGCTCTACTAACCCTGGATCTTGACCCTGAGCTTGAAATCCGTCAGCTTGTCCTGAGTATCTACCACACTTTCTTGGACGTTTTCAGCAAGAAGGGGGCTGAGACCCTTCCGCCTCATAGACCATATGACTGCCCCATCGAGCTCCTCCCTGGCGCAGAGATTCCCTTTGGCAGAATATATCCACTTTCTGAGCTGGAACTCAGTGCTCTGAAGACGTATATTGAAGAGAAGCTCAACAAGGGCTTTATCCGTCCTTCTACTTCCCCAGCTGGGGCAGGCATCTTTTTCGTGGAGAAAAAGGACCATTCCCTGTGACCATGTATCGATTACCAGGAACTCAATAAGGTCACAGTGAAAAATCGATACCCCACATAGCTCATGTGTATATGTGGAGGGCAGGGTCCGCTCAGTACAGTACACGTTGTAGTCTGTCTAGCAGTGGGCAATCATGGTGAAGCTCATAGAAAGCGTGAATTTGATGAGTTCTTGGCATGTGCGGGTGACAAACTGGTCGTCGTTGATTTCATTGCAGCATGGTGTGGACCGTGCAGAAGGATTGCACCCATATATGAGGAACTTTCCAAAACCCATTCTGATGTATGCTTTTGTAAAGTAGACGTGGATGATGCAGCGGCTTTAGCAGAATCACTTGGCATCCAAGCCATGCCTACTTTTCAGTTTTACAAAAACAAAGTAAAGATTGGTGAATTTTCTGGTGCAGATGATGCCAAGCTTAAGGAAACCATTGCCAGGCTCAAGTGAGAAGCGCGTGAAGCTACTGGAATCTGCCCAAATGTGAAAGACCATCCCTTTTTTTTTTTTTTTAAAGATGGTTTTATTGGGTTTGATGTGTAAATACAAATACAAAACAAGTACAATAAAAAGCAAATGTACAATGAAAAGAAAAAAGAAAAATCGATACCCTCTTCCACTTGTCCCAGAGCAATTCCAGCGCCTGGGGACTGCTGTTGTGGTCACCAAACTGGACCTCCGGGGAGCTTACAACTTGGTACGGATCAGAGAAGGTGACGAATGGAAGACGGCTTTTCGTACTCGCTTCGGTCACTTCGAGTACCTGGTGATGCCTTTTGGGTTATGCAATGCCCCAGCCACTTTTCAGCACTTTATAAACAACATCTTCCGGGACTTTCTTGACCTCTTTGTCATCGCCTACCTTGATGATATCTTGATCTTCTCACCTTCTCTGGAGCACCACCGTTCCCATGTCAAACAGGTACTGGGTCCCCTCCGTCAACACAGCCTCTATGCCAAACCAGAAAAGTGCGAATTTGAGCAGACAAGCATACAATTCCTTGGACTTATAATTTCTGTCGGAAGCATCAAGATGGACCCCCAAAAGGTCTCTGCCATTCTGGACTGGCCTGCCCCGGTCTACAGAAAGGGAATCCAGAGATTTATTGGATTTGCAAACTTCTACAGGAAGTTTATCTGGGGATTTTCCTCCACAGTTTCAAACACAGTTTGCAGATGTTTGCAGAACAGTGATATGATAGCAGAGCGAAACCATATACCTGTTCTTCTCTATGCTGTAGTTTCACACACACATTCCAGATGTGTACGGAACAGATGTTCACTTATTCCCGGTTTTTGTTAAAGTGACACACAGACTTTCCAGAGGTTTGCAGAACAGATGTTAACTTATTCCCGTTTTTTGTTAAAGTGACACACAGACTTTCCAGAGGTTTGCAGAACAGATGTTCACTTATTCCCGGTTTCTGTTAAAGTGACACACAGACTTTCCAGATGTGTGCAGAACAGATGTTCACTTATTCCCGGTTTCATTTAAAGTGACACAGACTTTCCAGATGTGTGCAGAACAGATGTTCACTCATTCCCGGTTTCATTTAAAGTGACACACAGACTTTCCAGATGTGTGCAGAACAAATGTTCAGTTATTCCCGGTTTCATTTAAAGTGACACACACAGTTTCCAGATGTTTGCAGAACAGTGATATGGGTTCTCCCGGCTTATTTATACTTTTTTTGACCCAGTTTGAAGATGATTTCAGAACAGTTATATGGCTTCTACCGTTAATTAATACTTTTCAGACCCAGTTTGAAGATGGTCCGCATCCACCTCCATTTTTGATTTTTTTATGTTTTTATTTTTTAAAAAATGCTTTTAGTTATTTCCCTGTCCCCATTTCTTAGTAGATCACTTGTCCCACCCTTACCCCCATTTTCTTCCTTTTGCAGACCTCTAGGACTTTCCAGGGCTTTCTTACAGCCATTTTTGTGCCTAAAAGTTCGGGTCCCCATTGATTTCAATGGGGTTCGGGGTCCGGGACAAAGTTCGGGTTCTGCCATGACCACCGCCTCGCTGGGCACATCGGGGCACGTAAGACTTTGGAATTAGTGCAGCGCACGTTCTGGTGGCCCCGAGTTAGAGAGGACTGTAAGGCCTATGTGGGATCGTGCACTACCTGCAGCCGATGTAAGGGGAGTAAAACTCGGGTTTTGGGCCTTCTTAAACCGTTACCTGTTCCGGAGAGGCCCTGGAGCCACATTTCCATGGACTTCATTGTGGAGTTACCCCCCTCCGAAGGTTGCTCTACCATCTTTGTGGTAGTGGATAGACTCTCTAAGATCCACTTTCTACCTATGAAAGGCACACCTTCGGCCACAGAAACGGCCAGAATATTCATTAAGGAGATTGTCCGGTTGCACGGGATCCCAACGGATGTGGTATCTGACCTTGGCATGCAATTCACGTCCAAGTTCTGGAGGTCTTTGTGTAAATCGCTGAAGATCAGCCTGTCCCTGTCCTCCGCATACCATCCCCAGACGAACGGCCAGACGGAGCGCACCAACCAGACTCTTGAACAATATCTATGCTGTTTCTCATCGTTCTCCCAGGATGACTGGGTTATGCTCCTACCGCTGGCAGAGTTCGCATATAACAACTCGGTTCACTCGGCCACCCAGCAGTCACCCTTCTTTGCTAACTTTGGCTACCATCCCGCCTTCTTGTCCAATGCCTGTTGAGGAAACTCGGTGTCCGCTGTGACTGACTTACTGAATTTCTTTTCCTCCAATAACAAACTCCTGCAGGAGACAATGGCACGAACACAGGCGGCCAATAAGGAGACCTATGACAAGAAGAGGCGGGGTGAACTAAACTTGGAGCCAGGTAATCTGGTATGGCTCTCCACCCTCAACTTGAGATTGGCATGCCCATCAAAGAAGCTTGGCCCTAAGTTCATAGGATCCTTTCCCATCAAACGAAAGGTCAATGAAGTGGCCTATGAACTGGAACTGCCTGAGTCATTCCGCATCCACCCAGTTTTTCATGTGTCCTTGTTGAAGCCTAAGGTCTCCGCCCTTTTTCTGATCGACAGACAGGTCCACCAACACCAGTATTGGTTGATGGATCAGAAGAATTTGAGGTGGAGTCCATTCTGGATTGCAGGAGGAGAGGTGGCACCATCCAATACCTGGTTAAATGGAGGGGCTATGGGCCCGAAGAGAGCTCTTGGGAGCCTGAAGAAAATTTACATGCAGAGGCCCTGATCAGGACCTTCTGGAGAAGGAACCCGACCAAGAGAACCCGTTTGGGCATCCGGAGGCTGCCCCTTGGGGGGGGCAATGTTAGAAGACTGTGCTGAGGATTAATAGCATTTGATTGTTGTTTCCTCTAGTTCCTGGAGGAGCAGCTCTATTTGAACTTCCTGCTTCCTGTAGCAAGTGCTGTATGATCTACAGCGTGTTAGTGAGTTCCTGGGACCTGTTTTCCCAGTCTTCCTGTATCTGTGACCCGGCTTGCCTGACCTCTGATTGAACTCTGCCTGTACCGACCCTCTGCCTGCCTACGACCACGTCTCTGCCTAACCCTCTTGTACCTCAGCCGCCCGCCTGTTTACGACCCTGCCTGCACCCGACGTCCCGCTTGCCTGTTCCTTTGTACCACACTAGCCTGCCTAATACCGACCTGCATCACCACTCTTCTGTCTGCACGAGCTCCTGGAGGATCTTCACAACAACATCTGCATCCGCACCAGCCCTTGTGCCCCCCTGTGCTCCGGAATCTCCTGTTTCCTCTATCAGGGATTCCCGAACCAGGGCCATAAGAGAGGTTGCCCTCTGCACAATCAAACTCCACCAACAGGTATGTGACAATTCCGGTTTCTTTGAGGTCTGCCATCAGGAGGATGACGCTGTGGATTCTGTGGTATGGTTATCGAGAGCCAGTTGGAAACAGGGATTTGGTCCATTTCAGCAAATGTAAACAGATTCAGAGCTCTGAGGGATGATATAGTGGAAAGGTATTAGGACCCTTATGGACAATAAGATGAAATGGGTGTTCCCATTTGTAAGTGGGACCTTTCTCCCTAAGGCTTTCTACAAGTGGTTTAAGTGTCTGCCACATCATCAGGGTTCTCCTAGAAATATCTGGGAGGAGGTGGATAGCTGCACCAACAAATTCCAAGACCTACCAGGCCCGCCGCAGAATTTCCTCCTTAAGGTTAAATGAGTGTAGGCAGCAGAGCACATCCCTGGGTCTGTCAAACGTGTTCGATTGTGGGCCCAGTGTCCAGTGAATCCTGTCAATAATCACGTCCGTGTCATGCGGGCGGTCCAGGTAGCAGTTAAACATGGAGGTTACCGTCAAGCGGAGCTCCGATTGTGGGATGGACTCAGGGACTCCCCTCAGACGTATATTCTGTCGGTGACTGCAGTTCTCTAGGTCATCTAGGAACAATTGCAGCTGTATAAATTGGTCAGTAAGCTTGTTATGAGATTGCATAGTTTAAATTGGACTGGGACATTGCTCCCTGTTCCACTACTGAGATACGAGAGTTCAATGCAGAAGCTTCCTGCTTAAGGTTCTGTATCTCACCCCTCATGGCTGTCTCCATTCTAGTAGCTCTTGTAGGGAGCTGTTGTAACAGTGACCATAGTTTATGTGCAGGATCAGCACTAAATGGAAGCTCCATTTGCTGAGATGATGTAGAGGGGTTACTCACTATGTCCTGTAGCAGTGAATTCATTTCCTGCCCGTCTTTGGCCTAGGCTGGGTTGAAACAGAGCTCAGAGTGGGAGGATAAGGCATGGGGAGAGGCATGTGCTGGGCTGAATAGATCCTCTTCCAAGTACGTCGAAACTGCCAAAGATCTTTGGAGCAAAGGAAAAGGTCGCTGATAGGAGAGTAGGGTGGCATGGTGTAGTCATCCCCTGGCTGCAGGGAAGCTTCAGAAGCAGCCACATATCCCTCCATAGCCTCAGCCGCATGGCGGGCTGGTGTCATCTTGGAGACCGCCAGGGTAGAGGCAGCTGGATTTTGCAGCTTAAGGAAATGATCCATGCCACAAGCAGAGTGTACAGATTGGCGATCCAGTCTTCTGGGTGCCTGGGGTACCTGTGAGTACCAGCAATGCACAGTAAAATATTGTAGGTATGCTGCAGGTGAGCCACTGGCCAGGAGCTTTAAGACCAAACGTCCTCACACCACCATTCTGAGACCACGCCCCCCCAGCGCGCATGTCTTATTCTGTGATGGACAGTGTCTGAAGATCACAGCCATCACAGGATCACGCCTGTTCTAAGGGACGTACGGGTATGTCCATTCAGAATGGGGAAGCTCCCATCTGGCTATTTATGTACATTGGCCAGGTGTGAAGCAGTTAATGTTTGGGGGTTCAAAGTAATTTTTAGGAAAAAAATGCACCTTTTAACACATGGTTAAGGCACCTACCAAGCATTTGAATTGTCAAAGTTATATCAAATAGAGAGCCCCCTTTCCACTAAACAGTATTTCTTAATTTTTTAATTTTTTTTAATGTTACATGTCCTCCATGGTATTGCCTAGTCCCCCATGCCCCTTGTTCAATCAATGTCACATACGACTGAATCTGCATAACAGGTACATAGACATTAATAAAATATACAGAGCTTCTAACACTACCCAAAATTAGAAAGGGTTTGAACTGGAATACAACTTTTAATTTACATTTTTGCAGGTGCATTGGTGTTCTGGAAGCACAAATTACTAAGTCATATAGGTCTAGCATTAGAGATTACTATTGTTGGTACTTTGTTGTCTTTCAAAGATAAAAGAAAATCTACGCAGCAGATCTAAAACAATAGATTGCATAAATCTTAGATATCCATAACATTTTCTGCTAGTACAGAAGCAATGTTTCCAGGATAGCAGTGTGTTTTTAGTAATTGATTTACCATTTTGCCTGAAGGTACTTTTTAGGACATATGTGAGCTATTATTGAAATATTCTAGTGACAAAACAATTAATTTTTTCATTCTTTAAGGTAATTTGCTTTTCACTGTTCTGTTTTTGATCCCCAAGCCCTGTTTATTTAACTCTTTGATTTACTAAGACATTCTGATGTCAGCCAGGAGCTGCCCTTTTAATGTTCAGAATACATCTTAATTACCAGTTCAAATTGAATTTGTTCAACAACAATCTACCATCATGACTTCCTGATATCTACTGAGAAATATTAGGAAACAAGCAATGCTGTCATTTGGAATTATCAAACAATTTCTGCTCAGGGATACCAATAACAGATATTCATCATGATATAACAAAATAAATCTCTCATTGAGATAATTTTTAATTAGCAATAAATGCAAAAACAAATATTTTTTATATCAAACATATTTATTTATATTCATATTCTTACTGAAGTTGGAAACACTAACATCTGTATCTTTTAAAACATTGCAGCTATACACAACCATTTACTAACTTGATTGAATATAATATAAAAAATCCTATACGCTACCACTTTAAATTGGTTCCAGAATGATGATAATGTATTAATTGGTGCAGCTGCTCACATTTATTTCATGTGCCCCCACATGTGTAAGTGAAATATATATATATATATATATATATATATATGTCCCACTTGTTATTGTAATATGTGCATAAATAAAATATATCTATTTGTGTTTAATCAATTCTTCTTATAAATAATGTATCAATGATTAAAGCTTTTTCACTTTTCTTCATCCAGAAAGTATCAATTCATATATATGCACATATAATAATCCATGTTCCATCAAATTCATACAATGATAAAGTGCAAAACTTAAAGTGTTCCCAGTATTTGTGCAATATGATATATCTGACATTAAACCAACAATTAACCACTTCAGCCCCGGAAGGATTTACCTCCTTCCTAACCAAAGCACTTTTTGCGATTCGGCACTGCGTCACTTTAACTGACGCTGTACCCAAACAAAATTGATGTCCTTTTTTGCCACGTTTACAAACCATGAGAATTCATTCATGGTGTCTTTACTTTTTTTTGTTTACTAGTAATGGTGGCAATCTCCGATTTTTATCGGGATTGCGATATTGCGGTGATCGGACATTTTTGACACTTTTTTGGGACCATTGACAGTTATACAGCGATCACATCTAAAAATAGCCACTGATTACTATATAAATGTCACTAGCAGGGAAGGGGTTAACCTGCAGGGGGGAATCAAGGGGTTAACTGTGTTCCCTCACTGTGTTCTAACTGTGTGTGGGCTGGGCTGGCAGGAGAATGAGAGATCTAACTGTTCCCGATGACAGGGATCAGTAGATCCCTGTCATGCCGACTTGCAGAACGGGGAGCCGCCATGTTCACATCAGTGATTCCACGTTCTTCCTCTGTACAAGGCAATCGTGGGTCTCTGGCCTGACTCGCGGCTACACTCACGAGAGTGCACCACCGGTGGCGCGTGCCCGCCCACAACTGTGGCTGTGCGGATCGCCGTTTATAGACGTGATCTGCGCAGCGGAGCCAACTTACTGCAGTAAATGTACGCGAGGTGGACGGCAAGTGGTTAATTAACAACTAAAGTGCAAAAAACCTCTACACATCTGTGACACTCAGCAGTCTCTAACACAACTATACATAATTTATAGATCATATAGGACCCCAGCTAAATTACATCAATGGGGAAGACGAGATACATCTGAATGTCCTCTTGTGGGAGACCATACGCTGATTTATTACAGATGCCGTGGAAATGTCCTATATTGTTTAGATATTGGGAAAAACTAGTGGATACTATTAAAGTGGTTGTCAACCCGTGACAACCACTTTAACCTACAGGTAAGCCTATAATAAGGCTTACCTGTAGGTTTCCTGAATATCTCCTATACCTGCACAGTTTAGGAGATATACAATGTGCTTGCATTGCCGACATCATTCGACACATGTGCAGTGAAGAAACGGCCCACTGTGTCGTTTCTTCACTTTGTTCATGCCGTGACTAATGGCTCCGGCGTGCATGCGTGGGAGTAATGTGAGGCCAGTAACAGAGCTAGAGTTGTGGCCCTGGAAGGAAGAGGGGTTGAAGATGGACGCTGCCTGCATAGGTTTCGTTTGCAGGTAAGTGACACATAATGGGCTACTATGCGATGCAGGGTTTATTTCCTCTTTAATAGGGTTTATCAAACACAAATACAATTAAGTCCTAAAATATGCCTATTAGGTTATGTAGAAAAAGAATACACCAGCAGTTAAGACAGCCATTTATAAAATGCTATTTATAGCAAGAAAGTTGATTGCAAAAAAATGGATATCCCCGAATATACCGGTGTATGAGGAATGGAGGACATAGGTCAATGATACCCTACTAAAAGAATGGCAGGTGTTTCGAAATAGGGGCTTATTAAAAAAATTCCATAATATATTGGATCCATGGTTAAGGATGCCGAGCATGACACCTTTTATTTTGGCATCAAATGGATTTCCAGGGGTTGACAGATCCTTTTCAAATCACAGACTGAACAGAGAATGATACATGAAGAAAGGTAGAGGGAGGAGATTAGGATATAAATATGGATATTGTTGTATTACTATAACAGAATGCATATAAGTATGAGTTTATTTAATAAGCAAATGATGTATGGAAGAATTGTATTGGGCCCATCTCCCCCCTTCTCTTGTCCCCCTTTTTTGGGGGGTTATTTTTTTAGATTTATTTTATTCCGGTATGTGCAAATTGAAATGGATAATATTTGGGAAAGTTTCCATTTTTTCTTGTATGTTTTTAATGTGTTGTAAATGAAAATTGACAACTGTGACACTTTGCTAATATATATGCAAATCCCTATTTAAGTGTACGGCATCAGACACTTAAAGCGCAAATCCACTTTTGTTGAGAAAAAAAAATCCCCTCTGGGTGACCTATGTACATTGCAGGGATTATAACAAACTTTGATGCAGATTCCTACCTTTTGTTATTCTGAAGAAATCCCTCTGTGTTTGTCTGTGCCTCTGTGCTGAGTGGGTCTAATGAGAGTGGTTTCGTAATTAACTGTCAGGTGTGCAGCTGTAGGGCTCTAATGAGGAAAGCTGCTGGCCGGCATCCCTTTAGACATGTTCCTATAGGAAGTATCTCTCCAAAAATGTAATTTTTGTTGCAGGGGATGCCTGAAATCTGACTTGTATCTTAGGCAGACTTCTGGGAAAACTGGTGAGCCAATTACACAAGCAGAAAAATTATGTTTCTGGGGAGTGGTCAGTACACCCTGTGTACAGAACAACCCCAGGTAGCCATATTGCAATGCATTCTCAGAAAATTACAGAGCTGCAAATTGAAAAGGAAAGGTAATTTTTAATGACATTCAATTACAATATGACGTGTGTCATAATTATATGTGCTATATTATTTTTTCTTTATTTGTTATTTTTTTCCCCCAGAAGAGGAGTTACCCCTAAATAGGGGTTTACATATACACTATATTATCAAAAGTATTGGGACACCTGGCTTTACACACACACTTTAATGGCATCCCAGTCTTAGTCTGTAGGGTTAAGGTGTGTGTCTATGGCCATGCCTTCTCATCCAACATGAATAAACCTTGTGAACAGCTTTCCCAGAAGAGCTGAAGCTGCTATAGCTGCAAAGGGTGGGCCAACTCCATATTGAACCCTACGAACTAAGACTGGGATGCCAAGTTCATGTGCGTGTAAAGACAGGTGTCTCAATACTTTTGACAACATAGTGTATATTAGCAAAGGGTCACAGGTGTGTGGACTTTTTTTGCCCTTTAGATTTTACACTTTAGTTGTTAATCATTTTTGGTTTAATGGCTGATACTGTATACAGAATATCATATTGCACAAATACTGGGAGCACTTTAAATTTTGCACTTTATCATTGTACAAATTTGCTGGAACATGGACTATTATATGTATATACGCTGTGCTCGTAAGAGTTTATGGCAGAATTTATGATTTCTTGGCCATTTTTCAGAGAATATGAATGAGAACACAAAAACATTTCTTTCACTCATGGTTAGTGTTTGGCTAAAGCCATTTATTATCAATCAACTGTGCTTACTGTTCTAATAAACTGTTAAATCATAATGACAACAGAAACTACCCAAATGACCCTGATCAAAAGTTTACATACCCCAGTTCTTAATACCGTGTATTGCTCCCTTTAACATCAATGACAGCTTGAAGTCTTTTGTGGTATTTGTGGATGAGGTTCTTTATCCTCTCAGATGGTAAAACTGCTTATTCCTCCTGGCAAAAAGCCTCCAGTTCGGTGGGCATGGCCAGCTGCTGACCAAGATGGAAGCTTGAGCCTGTAGCTCTCCTCAGCCTGGGACTAAGAGCAACTCAAAGCACCAGCACAGGAGAACGACCGTCATTCACCCCTATGGAACCCCCTCACTGTCTTCCAAATCCCCGGAGACTCTGGGGCACCTGGCCGCGAGACCCGCAGACACAGAGCCGCCAGATTCAATACCAGACACCCGCTACAGCGAGGCCGCTGAGTCATCGGCCCCGATCTGATGCCATCCGCTCGCCTGGAGCTGCGGTAAGCCTACTAAGCTCCCCTCACGGCTTCTCTGCCTCCCTCAGCTGTACCAGAAATCGGCGAAAACAACCACCAATACTGAGCGGCTGGCACATTCCTGTGGCTCGAGCACGATACCGGCCGCCACCTTGAGGCCTAGACGTGCACGCAACTACATGGCCTCCATCTCCCCATCTCCATAGCACAGAGTGGTCATTGCCCGTAGCAAATAACCAGTGAAGGAGCATCAGCTTGGCAAAGGCATCCACCTCAGCACTGCAGGTGCTGCAGAATCACCGATGCCCGGAGCCGCCTGAAGCCCTGCTGGAATCCCCTCACAACGCCACTAACGTAGGGACACACCTGAGCCTCCCCAGCTCCATACCGCCTATAGATTATAGAGAAGGGCCCCCGCTAAATGCTGCCTCAGTTTGGGCCTAGCATCCTCCATAAACAACAGCACCTAACCCCACAGCCTCCGCAGCACCATCACTGCAATATCCTTAATCCTCACGGATCATCCTGCCTACCCTCTCAGAACAACTGTCTGGGACATTCCCCTCAGGATTAGTGACAATCAACTACCACACTGACTACCGCCAGGTAGCCTGCCTTTGACCCCCTCAGACAAACCCCTCGCCCGTATTCCTATCCACAGGGCTCTAGAATACACCCGCCAGCAGGCTGTGTCTACACACAGATGATCTGATTCTACACGAGGAGACACGGGGGAGACTCTCCAGGACCCCACGTCTAAGTCTCGGTACCAGCCCACGAGGTCCGCACTGTCCTGAGCCCTGAGCGTGGTCCATCCTTCCTCTATACCCAGCCTCATTCCTCCCCTCCATAAGGAGCAGCAACTTCCAGTGCCCCTGTACAGTGACATGCCCAAAACCAGCTACTGTAAAAAGGGGCCCAACAAATCCATTATGACCTTTTTCAAAGCAAATACTGCAATGCAGTCTAACAAGGGTCCTAACGCAGCCTCACCTCCCACTACTGCCCCACCTAATAGTGCCCCCCATGAGACTACATCGGAGGAAATGGACAGCTCTGAACATTGTGTTCAACCCCCTTCAACCTCTCCCTCCGACAGAAGCAAAGGAGCAGCTCAGTCCCCGGCACCTTCGCCCTCCAAAGTCCCACTTTATAAAAGGCAGCACTGGGACGAGGGGCAAGATAGCTCAACCTCTCATGACTCCTTGGCAGACCTCCCTACCAGAGACCAACCAGCATCGGAGCACACCTTAAAAATGATGCTCTTATCACTACAAAATGATTTGCACAACAAACTTCGGTCATCCTTGACAATGCTACAATCTAGGGTTGAAGACGTGGAAGATCGCACTGATGTCCTGGAGAGGCACTCTTCAGAACAAGCTGCTAAATTGCTGGAGACCTCCGACACACTTCACCAACATGCAGACGACATTCATTACCTGCAAGCAAAGGTGGCAGACTGAGAAGATCAGATCGTTCCAGGAGGAACAATATTAAATTTAGAGGCATTCCCGAAACTGTCAAGCCGTCAAAACTCTCAACATTCCTCCAACAGTTGTTCCTCCAACTTATACCACAACTGACACAATCGGACCTGACTATTGATCGAGTCCACAGAATAGCCAAACCAAACCACCTACCAGAAACGGTTCCGTGAGATGTCCTTGCGCGTATCCATTTCTACCAAGTACAGGAAAAGCTTATGTCTGCTGCTCACATGAGCCAGCCCTTGCCAGAACCTTACACGAGTGTCTCCCTTTACACGGATATCTCAGCAGCAACGGCGCGGAATCTGAGGGAATTCACACAAGTCACATTGATCCTGCGGGAGCCCAACATTCCGTATAAGTGGGGCTTCCCAGCCAAATTGATTGTCACCTACCATAACCAACCCATTAATATTCTCTCTCCGAAAAAAGGCATGAAAAGGCTGATTAACTGGGGTATAATCTCCTCACCACCTACTCAACTGGAATAGCGAAGCTCCCAGCAAGCCTCTCATGGCCGCTCATCCTCCTATCAGCCCATAGGACGTGACCACCACCATTCCCGAAAATAACCTCCTGGCAGGCCTGTCCCAGCACGCATCATACTTCGCAAGTTAAGGAGCAACCAAGTCTCCGCTGAATAATAATCATGTTTTGCTATTTTGGTCAGCTTTGGCATTATTTCTTATTCCCCCAGGTTATATATAAAGTGCTACGCACTTTCTGTTACCAAATACTTCACAGGTTTGGTGTTCCTGTTATTGTTTCTTTTCTGTTCCGTTTTTGTATCAGATGTTTATTGGTCTAACAACTGCTATTTAGAGCTTAACCTCTTGACTCACTTTATTGCAAGTCCTGAGTATGCAGAGTAGTAGGTGCCCCCTCCTTCCTTCCCTCCTACTCTTCTACGGAATTCAACACCTAGTGCAATGGCTATCAACATCGTATCGCTGAATACTAAAGGCCTTAACTCACCCTTTAAAAGGCAGTTATTCTGGAAAGAAGCAGTTTCCAGTCAAGCTGATATTATTTGTGCCCAAGAAACGCATTTCATGGCCTCAAAACCACCCATGTGTACACACAGGCAATTCCCACAATGCTTTACAGCAAACGCCCCCAAGAAAAGAGCCGGAGTGTTGATAGCCATTCACTCCACGATAACCCTCAAAGTAGTGCACTCTGAGATCGACTCCCTAGGCAGATACATCATTCTACATGCAACCTTTAATGACTGGCTACTGACCTTGGTTAGCGTCTACACCCCTAATACCAGTCAAGCCCAGTTCTATCAATTGATTGCCGAAAAATTGGCCCCATTTAGACAACATCCCCTCATTATATGCAGGGACTTCAACCAAATTGTTGAAGCAGCATTGGACTCTTCTAATCCCCTAAGAAAACAATCTACAGCTTTAGCCCATTTTCTCTCAACAGAAGACCTTTACGATGCATGAAGATGCTTACATGACACCGAAAGGGACTTCACCTTCTACTCGCATACTCACAATGCCTACTCCAGGATCGATATGTTTCTGGTAGACAAAATTACCCTGCAAGCCATCCAAGAAGCAAAAATTGGCAACATCACATGGTCTGATCATGCCCCCATCTCAATCAAATTGTTTCCCATAGCTCACACAACAGCAGGTAAATGATGGAAACTCAACACCTCCCTTTTGACCAACCCAAACTACCAGAAACATATTGAATCTGCCATTACAGACTTCTTTCAACTTAATGCTAATTCTGTGCAAAGTCATTTTACCTGTTGGAACGACCACAAAGCAGTTATAAGAGGCCTACTTGTGAAGTTTGGAGCCCAGGAGAAAAAAAAATTGTAGTGCTACCACCTCCTTCTTAGATCAGATTAAAGCTTTGGAAAAGGCACATAAATCAAATCCTAGCTTAACACTAGGAAATGAACTGAGAAACTTAAGGAAAGCACGAAGTGACCACCTTCACTCTAACTTTGACTTAGCCCAGAGATTACGATTAGTGTTGAGCGAACCCGGACTGTAACGTTCGGGTCCGTACCGAACTTTCGGGTGTCCGTGGCACGGACCCGGACCCAGACATTTCAAAAATCGTTCGGGTTCGGTCCGGGGTTCTGCTATTTTACTCCACGTGTTGAGAAGCTGCAGGGCAGCCAATCAACAAGTGTTTCACTGGTTTGCCCTTAGAAGCCATCACAGCCATGCCTACTAATGGCATGGCTGTGATTGGCCAATGCATCATGTGACCCAGCCTCTTTATAAGCTGGAGTCACAGTGCTGCAGTCACATGTTCCTTGGGTTAGTGTAGGGAAAGGAAGCTGAAAGCTTGAGGGAGAGATTTGAGACATTTTAAGACCTGATCCTGCATCCTGAGATAGATTACTTTACTATTGCTGTCTGTGCATTTGCTCTGAGGACAGATAGCAGAAATTAGAGATTTTACATACCGCTGCTTTGAGTTGCAGATCAGGCTCTGCATAAAACAACGATCGCTACGATCGTGCTCAATGATCAGATTGTTGGGGGAATTTGAGATTTCAAATACCGCTGCTTAGAGTTGGAGATTGCAGATTGAACTCTGTCTAATGAAACAATCGTACGTTCGTACACAACGATCAGATTGTGGGATCGTACACAATGATCATATTGTGGGAGTAATTTGAGATTTCACATACTGCTGCTTTGAGTGATCTGACTGAACTTTAGAGTTTAAGGGGGTTGTTAGACTAGTAACTCGTGCTAGCATCGCTAGCAACAAAATACGTCTCGGACTAGACGTTGAGTTT
>BLSH010024107.1:61642-84884 GCA_018402905.1 Glandirana rugosa
AAATCTCTAATTTCTGCTATCTGTCCTCAGAGCAACAGCACAGACAGCAGTAGTAAAGTAATCTATCTCAGGATGCAGGATCAGGTCTTAAAATGTCTCAAATCTGTCCCTCACGCAGTCAGCTACCTTTCCCTACACTAACCCAAGGAGCATGTGACTGCAGCACTGTGACTCCAGCTTATAAAGAGGCTGGGTCACATGATGCACCGGCCAATCACAGCCATGCCATTAGTAGGCATGGCTGTGATGGCTTCTAAGGGCAAACCAGTGAAACACTTGTTGATTGGCTGCCCTGCAGCTTCTCAACACGTGGAGTAAAATAGCAGAACCCCGGACCGAACCCGAACGATTTTTGAAATGTCCGGGTCCGGGTCCGTGCCACGGACACCCAAAAGTTCGGTACGGACCCGAACGTTACAGTCCGGGTTCGCTCAACACTAATTGTAAGTAATAAGTTAGACTTTCTGTGATTAAGTGAAACCTGGCACAAACAAAATGATGGCATCCTTTTCAACCAACTCACCCCTCCGGGGTATGGTTTGTTTGACCTCCCACGTATCTTGGGTAAAGGTGGAGGTTTAATAGTTATTTACAACCTGCTGTATACTTTATCCCCTGTAAATGCTCCCTCTTTCTCCTCATTTGAATGTCTTGCTCTCAAAATCTGTGTTCCCCACTCATGTGTTATTGCTACAGTTTATCATCCACCAAGGCCTTGTAGAGATTTTTTAGGTGACTTTGCGGATCTGCTGTCATTTTTATGCCTCAGTTTTAAAAGTATTGTTATACTTGGGGACTTTAATCTACACATTGATTCAGAGTCTTCAAGTTTAGCTAAAGACTTTGTGTCTCTTTTTGAATGCTTTAACCTAACTCAATTTGTCTGCACCCCCATGCATATCAAAGGACACACCCTAGACCTTATAATTGGAAATGGCCCTATTGTCTCTGACTGCTCTCCCCATGACCCAGATTTGTCTGTCTATCTAGCCATTCTTTTCCATCTGGAATTAGCAATTTCTAGCACCTCCATGTCTCGTTCTGTAAATTATCGAAACTGGACTTCTATTGACCAGCCCAAAATTGCAAATTCTGTAAATTCCTCCCTATCTTGCAGCTCCCCTTTTGACACCCTTGTTGACAAAATAAATGCCCTTAATCAAACTCTTTCATCTTCCCTTGATAACTATGCCCCATTAAAAACTTGAACCGTCTCATTCTTCCGTCCGGCTCCATGGTATAAAACTCACCTTCGCTCTATGAATGCAGTCTTACGGAGGCTGGAGAGAAATTGGCGCATGCATTATCATGCATGGAAAGATTATTTGTGTGTCTATAAGGGTAAACTTGAGACTGCTAGATCAGACTTTTTTCTACCATGCTATAGAACAAAATCTTAGCAACCCTAGGCAACTTTTCTGCACCATCGACAAACTATTAAAACATCACAGCCCAGCCACACTACCTGCTTCAGCACAGCTCTGTAACACATTCCTAGATTATTTCTCCTCAAAAATTGACAAAATAAGACACCTAATTCTTGCCACACGACATGTTTTATCCACATTACTTCCTGACCCAACTAGCTTCACTGACTCCTCTCTCTCCCACTTCTCTGTACTTAACTCTTCATTAGAGTTGAGCGAACACCTGGCCGTTTGGGTTCGGAGGGTCCGAACGAACTTTAGGAAAAAGTCCGGGTTCGGCATCGAACTTTATCCCGGACCCCAAACCCCATTGAAGTCAATGGGGACCCAATCTTTTAGGCACAAAAATGGCTGTAACAAAGTCCTGGCAAGTGCTAGAGGGCTGCAAAAGGAAGGAAAATGGGGGTAAGAGTAGGGCAAGTGCCCTACAAAAAAATGGGGATAGGGAAAATAAATTAAAATCAAATAAAAAAATGGGAAGGGGGGGTGGATGTGGAGTAGGAGCCTAGAGGTTGACTAGGCCGTGACCGTGGCAGTGTAGGTGGAAGTGGCGGTGGTCGAGGAGGAGGAGGAGGTAGCCAACACTGTTTTTTTTTTTGTTTGTTTATAATTAGGGTAGCCCCCAAAATATTGAGGCCTATTCAAAAAAACAAGTATACGAAGAGCTGTGTGACTCTGGTCTAAATGTTTATTCTGCACAAGGTACAGACAAGTCTTGTGGGATCCATGCCTGGTTAATTTTAATGAAGGTTAGTTTGTCTACGTTGGCTGTGGACAGGAGGCTGCGCTTGTCTGTGATAACGCCCCCTGCCGTGCTAAACACACGTTCAGACAATACACTGGCTGCAGGGCAGGCCAGCACCTCCAAGGCATAAACGGCAAGCTCAGGCCATGTGGCCAATTTGGAGACCCAGAAGTTGAATAGGGCAGACCCATCAGTCAGTACGTGTAGGCGTGTGCACACATACTCTTGTACCATGTTGCTGAAATGCTGCCTCCTGCTAAGACGTTGTCTATCGGCTGGTGGTGCTGTTTGTTGTGGCGGGCTGCTGACAAAGCTTTGCCACATTTCGGCCATGCTAACCCTGCCTTCTGAGGTGCTGTCGGTGGCACAGCTGCGTTGGTGGCCTTTTCCTCCTCCTCCTCCTCCTCTGCCTTCACCATGTGCTTCCACTGAGCCCCCGGTGTCATTTGGGAATGCCCTCAGTAGCGCCTCTACAAGTGTGCGCTTGTAGTCGCGCATCTTTCTCTCATGCTCCAGTGAGGGAATTAAGGACGGCACATTGTCCTTGTAATGGGGATCCAGCAGGGTGGCCACCCAGTAATCAGAAGAAGTTACAATGTGGGCAACTCGGCTGTCGTTGCGCAGGCACTGCAGCATGTAGTCGGCCATGTGTGCCCGGCTGCCCACAGGCAAAGACAAGCTGTCCTCTGTGGGAGGTATATCATCTGTATCCTCTGTATCCCCCCAGTCACGCTCCAGTGATGCCCACGAGCTGCGTTGGGTGCCACCCTGCTGCGATTCCTCCTCCTCCTCATCTTCCTCGTCCTCCTCGTCCTCCAGAACTGTGCCCTGGCTTTAATATTATTGACCTGGCCTATGCTGGTGCAGGAACCCACCCTCTGAGCCACCTGCGAATGACTAGCCTGATAACCGTGGAAATGACCCCTCTTCCTCCTCCTCATCCTCCTGTGCCACATCCTCTTCCATAATGGCCCGAAGAGTTTTTTCAAGGAGACATAGAAGCGTCATCGGCACTGGCCATGTTGGTGGAGTATTCAAAACACCACAATACGCTACATAGGTCTCGCATGGAGGCCCATTCGTTGGTGGTGAAGTGGTGCTGTTCCGCAAAGCGACGGACCTGTGTGTGCTGCAGCTGAAACTCCACTATTGCCTGCTGCTGCTCGCACAGTCTCTCCAGCATGTGCAAGGTGGAGTTCCACCTTGTGGGCACGTTGCATATGAGGCGGGGAGCGGGAAGGCCGAAGTTCCGCTGCAAGGCAGACAGGCGAGCAGCAGCAGGGTGAGAACGCTGAAAGTGCGCACAGACGGCCCGCACTTTATGCAGCAGCTCTGACATATCCGGGTAGTTTTTTAGAAAATTATGTACCACCAAATTCAGCACATGCGCCAGGCAAGGGATGTGCGTCAAACCGGCTCGGCACAGAGCCGCTATGAGATTTCGGCCATTGTCGCACACCACCAGACCGGGCTTGAGACTCAGTGGCAACAACCACTCATTGGTCTGTTGTTCAATGCCCGTCCACAGCTCCTGCGCAGTGTGGGGTTTATCCCCCAAACATATCAGTTTTAAAACAGCCTGCTGACGTTTCCCCCTGGATGTGCTGATGTTGGTGGTGAAGGTGTTATGCTGAGCGGATGAGTAGGTGGTCGAGGAGGAGGAAGCGCAGTAGGAGGAGGAGGCAACAGGAGGCAAAGAGAAATGCCCTGCAATCCTCGGTGGTGGAAGGACATGCGCCAAATGGCTAGCCGGCTCAGACCCACCCGCCACTACATTTGCCCAGTGTGCAGTTAGCAAGATATAGCGTCCCTGCCCATGCTTACTGCTCCATGTATCAGTGGTTATGTGGACCTTACCACAGATGGCGTTGAGCAGTGCACACCTGATCTTGTCCCCGACTTGTTTGTGCAGGGAAGGGATGGCTCGCCTGGAAAAGTAGTGGCGGCTTGGAACCACGTACTGTGGGACAGCCACCGCCATCAGGTTTTTGAAACTGTCCGTGTCCACCAGATGGAATGACAGCATTTCAAAGGCCAGGAATTTTGAAATGCTGGCATTCAGACCCAGGGATCGTGGGTGGGTAGGAGGGTACTTCCTCTTTCTCTCCAGTGTTTGGGAGATGGACAGCTGTAAGCTTCCATGGAACCATGTGGAAATGCTTGGGGACAGTGGCGAACATGGGGGCGTTGCTGTCATATCGTCTGTTTGCTGGGTGGCAGGTGACACTGTCACTGTAGAGGTGGAGGAAGAGGCCGAGGCAGCAGCAGAAGAAGAAGCAGGAGGAGGCCGAGACCTTTCTTGGATTTTGAGGTAATTATTCCAATGCAGATTGTGCCTTGAATTTAAATGCCTAGTCATGGGGGTTGTGCTCAGGTTGAGAACATTTATGCCCCGGCTCAGGCTATCATTGCACAGCTTGCAAACCACTCGTGTCTTGTCGTCAGCACATTGTCTGAAGAACTGCCATGCGGGGGAACGCCTTTGAGCTGCCTTTGGTGTGCTAGGTCCCTGGGTGCAGTGGGTAGTAGTAGGCCTACTGTCTAGGGGACGCTCGCTCCGCTTCTGCAACCTGCTTCCTCTTTTGGTGTGCTGGTGCCTCTGTGCGACCACCACCTCTTCCTCCAAACTCCACACGTCTCTCGCATGACCCTCATTCCATGTGGGGTCTAGGACCTCATCATCCTCCACATCATCTTCCACCCACCCTTCACCACGGACCTCCTTGTCAGTCTGCACACTGAGGCAAGCTGCAGCAGTTGGCACCTGTGTTTCGTCATCATCAGAGATGTGCTGCGCTGGTGTTTCCATGTCCTGATCCTGCAACAGAAGTGGTTGGGCATCGGTGCACTCAATGTCTTCCACTTCTGGGGCAGCGCTATATGGATGGCCCACGGAAAGCACACCAGGAGAGTCATCAAAAAGCATAAGAGTCTCTTGATGGACTTGGGACTCAGACTGCTTGGCTAATTTACAAGGGGCTGAGGTGAAAGACAGATGGCCATGGGGTTCAGGTGCCAACTCTGAGCTTTCATCAAGGGACCGGGAGGGAGACAATGTGAAGGAACTGGAGGCATTGTCAACCACCCAATCTACTATCGCCTGTACTTGTTCTGGCCTCACCAATCATTGAGGGGCATTCTGGCCTATCATATACTGGTGAAGGTTCTGTTGGCTACCTGAGGAAGGTGTTTCCCTTGTGCGTGTAGCTGGCACACCTCGACCACATCCTCTCCTTCCAACAGAAGGTTCACCAACACCACCAACACCAGCAGCACCAGCATCACCAGCAGCACCATGACCACGTCCCTTATTTGCTCTCCTCATTGTGCCTGCAAATGTACTATGTAGCCCTATGTAAGTATTTATTAATACCAATTAATACCTTTTTTTTTTAAACACCAACGTAGCAAGACTTTTTATTTTGGTGCAAGAAATGCACCGCTCACACCAACAGCTGGAAGCTCTCCCTTTAGAACTAGGAGATGATTTTTGAACAATAATGTGTCACTTACAGCAACAGCTAGAACCTCTTCCTTTAGAACTAGGAGATGATTTTTGAACAATAATGGGTCACTTACAGCAACAGCTGGAAGGTCTCCCTTTAGAACTAGGAGATGATTTTTGAACAATAATGTGTCACTTATAGCAACAGCTGGAACCTGGCCCTATAGGAGTAGGCAATGATTTTTGAACAATAATCTGTTCCTCTAAGCAGAAGCCTCTACCTAGTGCAGTCAGATCGTTGTGTAATGCAGGGATTGATCTGCAATCTGTCACTCAAAGCAGCAGTATGTGAAATCTCAAATTACTCCCACAATCTGATCGTTGTGTACCATTGTAACGATCGTTGTGTTAGGCAGGGTTTGATCTGCAATCTGTCACTCAAAGCAGCAGTATGTGAAATCTCGATTATCAAATTTCTGCAATCTGTCCCTCAGAACAACAGTAGTAGTAATCTCAGGATGCAGGATCAGATGTTAAAATGTCTGCAATCTGTCCCTCACAAAAACGCTGGCAGCTTCCTCTCCCTATACTATGCAGAGTCTCAGAGAGCATGTGACTGCAGCATCAAGTGACTCCAGCTTATATAGAGGCTGGGTCACATGATGCACTGGCCAATCACAGCCATGCCATTAGTAGGCATGGCTGTGATGGCTTCTAAGGGCAAACCAGTGAAACGCTTGTTGATTGGCTGCCCTGCAGCTATTCAACATGCGTGATCAACTATCAGAACCCAGAATCCAAACCCGAACGTTTTTGAAATGTCCGTGTTCGGGGCCGGGTCCCAGACACCCCAAAGTTCGGTACGGACTCGAACGTTATAGTCCGGGTTAGCTCAACACTACTCTTCATCTCTAACTAAATTGGTCTCAAATATGAAATCCTCCACCTGCATACTTGACCCTATTCCAATTCACTTATTTAAATCTTGTTTTAGTTCTCTATGCCCCATTATCCTCAATATCATAAATGACTCCCTTAGCACTGGTTTTGTACCAAAAATCCTCAAAACTGCCTCTATCACCCCGGTACCAAAAAAATTAAACATGGCCTTGGACAACTTAACCACTTCAATACAGAACGTTTATACCCCCTTCCTGCCCAGACCAATTTTCAGCTTTCAGCGCTATCACACTTTGAATGACAATTACTCTCTCATGCTACACTGTACCCAAACAAAATTTTTATTATTTTTTTTCACACAAATAGAGATTTATTTTGGTGGTATTTAATAACCTCTGGGTTTTTTTATTTTTTGCAACATAAGTGAAAAAAATGCGAACATTTTGAAAAAAACCCACTTTTTTTAGTTTCTGTGATAAAATTTTGCAAATAAGTAATTTTTGTTCATAAATTTGGGCCAGAACCTATACTACTACCTATCTTTGGTAAAAATAGCCAAAATAAGTGTATATTATTTGGTTTGTGTGAAAGTTGTAGCATCTACAAGCTATGGTGCCAATCATTGAAAATTGATCACACCTGATGTACTGATGGCCTATCTCATTTCTTGAGGCTCTGAAATGTCAGGAATGTACAAATACCCCCCAAATTACCCCTGTTTGAAAAGTAGACATTCCAAGTTATTTAGTAAGAGGCATGGCAAGTTTTTTTTAAGTTGTACTTTTTTCCCACAATTCTTGGGAAAATTAAGAAATTATTTTTTTTTTTGCACAAAATTGTCATAACAACAAGTTATTTCTCACACACAGCATATGCATACTTCCAATTAAACCCCAAAATACATGCTGCTACTCGCCCCGAGTATGGCGATACCACACGTGTGAGACTTTTTCACAGCCCGGCCACATAGAGAGGTCCAACATGCAGGGAGCACCGTCATGCATTCTAGGAGCAGAATTTTCACATCTAATTTCCTAACAACCTAATACACTTTTGAAGGCCCTGGAGCACCAGGACAATGGAATTACCCACAAAATGACCCCATTTTGGAAAGCAAACACCCCAACGTATAATCTATGAGGCATTATGAGTCTTTTGAATGGTTCATTTTTTCCACAAGTCTTCGAAAAACATGGAAAGAAAATGAAAATGCTTTTATTTTTACACAAAGTGGTCGATTTATAAGATATTTCTAACACATAGCATATACATAGCAAAAATTACCCCCCAAAATATATTCTGCTACTCATCCCGAGTATGGCGATACCACATGTGTGAGATTTTTACACAGCCTGGCCACATAGAGAGGTCCAACATGCAGGGAGCACCGTCAGGCATTCTAGGAGCAGAAATTTCACATCTAATTTCCTAACCACCTATTACATTTTTGAAGGCCCTGGAGCACCAGGACAGTGGAATTACCCACAAAATGACCCCATTTTATAAAGCAAACACCCCAACGTATATTCTATGAGGCATTATGAGTCTTTTGAATGGTTCATTTTTTTTCACAGGTCTTCTAAAAAAGTGGAAAAAAATGAAAACGCTTTTATTTTTACACAAAGTGGTCAAGTTATAAGATATTTCTAGCACATAGCATGTACATAGCAAAAATTAACCCCCAAAATATATTCTGCTGCTCATCCCGAGTATGGCAATAACACATGTGTGAGCCTTTTTTACACCCTGGCCACATACAGAGGCCCAACATGCAGAGAGCACCGTCAGGCATTCTAGGAGCATACATTACACATAAAATTTCATTCATACCTATCACACTTTTGAAGGCCCTGGAGCACCAGGACAGTGGAATTACTATCAAAATGACCCCATTTTGGAAAGCAAACACCCGAGGTACATTCTATGAGGCATGGGCTGCCGATAGTTACTCGGGTACTCTGATGGGCTGCAGATAGGTACTCAGGTATTCTGATGGGCTGCAGATAGGTACTCGGGTACTTTGATGGGCTGGAGACAGGTACTTGGGTAATCTGATGGATTGGCAAAAGGTACTTGGGTACTCTGATGGGCTGCAGATAGGTACTCGGTTACTCAGATGGGTTGGTGACAGGTACTCGGGTAATCTGAAGGGCAGGTGACAGGTACTTGGGTACTCTGATGGGCTGGTGACAGGTACTCGAGTGGGTAGGTGACAGGTACTCGGGTACTCAGGGGGGCAGGTGACAGGTACTCGGGTGCGCTGATGGGCTGGTGACAGGTACTTGGGTACTCAGATCGGCAGGTGACAGGTACTTTGGTACACTGATGGTCTGGTGAAAGGTACTCAGGTATGCTGATGGTCTGGTGACAGGTACTCGGGTACTCTAATGGGCAGGTGACAGGTACTCGGGTACTTTGCTGGGCTGGTGACAGGTGCTCAGGTTCTCTGATGGGCAGGTGATAGGTACTCGGGTACTCTGATGGGCTGGTGACAGGTACTCGGGTGGGCAGGTGACAGGTACTAAGGTACTCAGGTGGGCAGGTGACAGGTATTCGAGTACGCTGATGGGCTGGTGACAGACACTTGGGTACTCAGATGGGCAGGTGACAGGTACTCTGGCATGCTGATGGTCTGGTGACAGGTACTCGGGTACGCTGATGGTCTGGTGACAGGTACTCGGGTACTCTAATGGGCAGGTGGCAATTACTCGGGTACTTTGCTGGGCTGGTGACAGGTACTCAGGTTCTCTGATGGGCAGGTGACAGGTACTCAGGTACTCTGATTGGCTGGTGACAGGTACTTGGGTACTCAGATGGGCTGGTGACAGGTACTCTGTTATGCTGATGGTCTGGTGACAGGTACTCGGGTACTCTGATGGGCAGGTGACAGGTACTCGGGTACTCTGATGGGCAGGTGACAGGTACTCGGGTACTCTGATGGGCTGATGACAGGTACTCCGGTACTTTGATGAGTTGGTGACAGGTACTCGGGTACTTTGATGAGTTGGTGACAGGTACTTGGGTACTCAGATGGGTTGGTGACAGGTACTCGGGTACTTTGATGGGTTGGTGACAGGTACTCGGGTACTCAGATGGGTTGGTGACAGGTACTCGGGTACTCTGATGGGATGGTGACAGGTATTCAGATACTGAGATGGGTTGGTGACAGGTACTCGGGTACTTTGATGGGTTGGTGACAAGTACTCGGGCACTCAGATGGAATGGTGACAGGTACTCGGGTACTTTGATGGACTGGTGACAGGTATTTGGGTACTCAAAGGGGCAGGTGACAGGTACTCAGGTACTCTGATGGGCTGGTGACAGGTACTCGGGTACTTTGATGGACAGGTGACAGGTACTCGGGTACTCTGATGGACAGGTGACAGGTACTCGGGTACTTTGATGGACAGGTGACAGGTACTTGGGTACTTTGATGGACAGGTGACAGCCAGGTACTCTGATGGGCTGTGACAGGTACTTTGATGGGGTGGTGACAGGTACTCTTTATTAGGGGGTGATCAGTGTGCTTGGTGTGTACATCCGGCGGTAACAAACTGTTACCACACTCTCCCTCTCACACACGATCAGTGAGGGAGGACCGCGGCAACAGCTCTTTACCGCAGTTTGCTTACATCACATGACCGGCTGTGATTGACACAGCCGGTTATGTGGTAAAGAACCAATTCTATTGGCTCTTTACACTGATCGGAGCTGGGCTTTGTCTGAGGGACAAGCCTCAGCCCCGATCGCTGCGATGCGTGCCCCCGTGGGCGCGCACGAGCGGCATGCACGTGGAGGTCGGTAGTGACCGGTTGTGATTGGACACAGCCGGTCACGTGGTAAAGAGCCAATTTTATTGGCTCTTTACCCCGATCGAGGGGGGCTGTGTCCCGAGGGACATGATCGATCCACGATTGCTGCACTGCAGGTCCCCAGGGGCCAGCAGTAGCGGCAAGAAGCGGCGGACGTCATATGACGTCCGCCCGGATCAACGGAGGTTCCCTGCCAACGTCATTTTACAATGACTCGGTAGGGAACTGGTAAAACAATTTTCGCCCAATATCTAACTTACCCTTCCTTGCCAAGATCCTCAAGCGGGCTGTGACATCTCAGTTACATAATCACCTGATTTTAAATAATCTATTTGAACCCCTCCAATTTGGTTTTTTGGCAGCTGACCTTTGTTAGCCTCTGAATCCGGGTCACTAACTATTCTTATTCTACTATATCTTAGTTCTGCCTTTGATACTGTAGACCACAATCTATTACTCTCTCACCTTGAAACCATATTTGGAGTCTCAGAATTGGCTCTGAAATGGATTAAGTCATATCTCACTGATCACTGTCACTTTGTTTCTCTTGGTGGATTCAAGTCTGAATCTGGCCCAATCAAGTACGGTGTTCTTCAGGGCTCAATCTTGGGTCCCTTACTTTTTAGCATATACATGTTTTCACTTGGCCAACTGCTTAGATCACATGGGCTCAACTATCACTTCCATTATGATGACACTCAGATATACATCCACACTAAACCAGATTCTGTTTTGGTTGCTTCTCTCCTATCTAACTGTATTTGTGAACAACTTTGATAGCCCATAATTTCCTTCAATTAAACAGTGACAAGACTGAAATCATGCTTATTGGCACCCCCCATCAATTACGTAAGGCCAGTCCAAATAGCTTATCTATAGTTAGCACTGTACTTAACCTTCAGTCCAAATTGAAAAATCTAGGGGTGATATTTGATCCCAGTCTAACCTTTGAGCCACATGTACAAAATGTTGTCAGAACATCTTTTTTCCACTTGAGAAACATTGCTCGACTGCATCCCATGCTTTCTTTTTTTTTTTTTTTTTTCTTCCTTTAGAAAAAGTTTTTATTTGAAGCAAAGAGTCAGTACAATATACTCAGCGAACAGAAATAGAGAGTAGATAACATACAAAATGGGATCATTACAACGTAACTTAGTTACAACAGTACAATGCATGCATTGTCATGCTTACTTGAGTAAACGGCCGTTATCCAGTTGCCTCTACGAATTGTCTAACGTACCCGATCATCGTCTAGTCTTTCCAGGCTATTCATCCGCTATATCAAAAAGGTTGTAGATGTGACTTTGCGCTCCGTGCTGTGTCTAAAGAGGGGTGGGATATATACCCTCGAATTTTGTGAGGGGGGTTGGAGCCCGAGCTCTAATGTGGTCCGAGTATTTTGAGGCATTATGTGTTTCGTTAGGGAGGGAGAGGGGCGGCCTACGAGTGACGTGTTGTCTATTCTGTGAAGGGGGCCGTGCGCGATATGATGACGTTGTATAGGAATGTATGGGCTGGATCCCAGTTTGTATGAGAATGTGTTTTGTAATTAATAGTGGTCGGTCATTAGCTGGAGAGGGATGTGGAAAAAGGGAAGGAAAAAAAAAAGGGGGGGGGGGAGAGGTGAAGAGAGAGAAAAACCCCGAAAAAGAGGGAGGGTGGGAGAAAGGAGTAGATAGGCAATGGATTCCGTACGGGTCCCGTAGGTCCCCACCAAAGGACCCCCCCAGGAGCCCGGGTTGGGATCTGGATCAGGTTACCATGGGATGGTCTAGTGACAGGTTATCATGTTATCATGGACGCGTATTCTTCTGTAGTTTTAAAATGCGTCCAGCAGGCCCATGTGTGGGAGAATTTGGAGGGAGAGTCCTTGGCAATCTGTATTAGCTCTTCCATTTCTGCAATGTGGTTGACACGGGAGAGCCACTCTTGGATTGTCGGGGGAGACGAAGATCTCCATCGGGCGGGGATGCACATTTTGGCAGCATTAAGTAAATGTGGTACAAGAGTTTTCCGATACACGTGCGTTGGTAGAGTTGAGTGATGTAGAAGGGATTGTGCCGGAGTACAGTCTAGGAGATATGTGGAGATCTTGCCAGTCAGGTCGTGCACTCGGGTCCAGAATTGTTGCAATGCTGGGCAGGTCCACCAAATATGTAGTAGGGTACCAGGCTCACTGGAGCATCTCCAGCATGTTTCAGGTATAGCAGGGTTGTACCTATGTAGGAGCTGTGGGGTCCTGTACCAGCGTGTAAGTAACATAGCTGTTTTCTTGAATTGAAACGTTAAGCGAGCATTTGTGGGCTAAAGTGAACATTTTTTCCCACTGCTCATCCGAAAAAGTCGTTTGCAGGTCCCTCTCCCAACTCGGGCACATACTGCCCGAGTTAGAAGGAACCGAGGTGAAGAGCATATTGTGAATTGTGGAGATCAGGTGGCTTTGTGCTGTCGTTTGGGAACAAAGATTCTCAAACGGGGTAAGGGGTCTGGAGATAGCTGAATTCCTGTTAGTGTCTTTTAGAAAGTGTCTGATTTGGAAATACACCCATGGCGCAATTGGAGTGTTGGGATCGCATGTCTGGATTGATTCTCGGTTTAGTATAGCTCCATCTTTGTAGAAGTGTGAGGCATACATGTCGGGAAGGGGCCACACTCCATGCAAGAACCGGTTGGACATACCAGGAGGGAAAGCGGGGTTGAGCGTGAGTGGTGTGAGGGGGCCCGGGTTGGTTGAAAGGTCTGTTCTTCTACAAATCTCCTTAAGTCAACCCAATGTGGCGCTAATAAGGGGGTGTTGTTTGAGAGCGGGAGCGACTGCGTGGGCGGGTATCCATGGTATTGATTTAAGTGGTGTCTGGGAGAAGGCATTTTCTATGTGAACCCAGCTCTTAGTTTTTACGTGAGCGTTCCAATTGACTATTCTTGTCAAGTGGGAAGCCCAGTAATAATATCTAAGGTCTGGAAGTCCTATGCCCCCCTTAGATTTAGGTTTGATTAGTTGTGTCTGGCTAATTCTGGGGCGTTTGTGTTTCCATAGGAAGGTGGAGCAGCATCTACGGAATGATGCAAAGAAGGTTCGAGGGAGTAGAATTGGGATTGTTTGAAGCAGGAAAAGAATACGGGGTAGAATGTTCATTTTGAGGATCGCCACACGACCAAACCAGGAGAAATAAGGTTTATCCCAGTTTTTCAGGTCTTCTGTGAAAGTGTTTAGCAAGGGCAGATAGTTTCTGCTAAAAAGCTCCTTTGGATGGGCAGTCAGATGAATCCCTAAATATTTAATTGCATCTGCTTTTCATTGGAAGGGGAAATTCCTTTGTCACTGGGTGACTATATCTGTGGGAAGGGATATATTGAGCGCGTATGATTTGGACATATTAATTTTGAGGTTAGAAATACCTGTCCAGCAGCTGTGGGAGCCCTGAGTGCCGACTGCCAGACACAATAATCTAGTCTTTCTTTCTACATGATATAATCCGTGGGAGACGGCGAGGAGAAGGAAAAGAGCCCTGTGTACCGTGGAGACCTAGGAGCACCATATCCTGTGAGCACAGCGGAACTCCTTCCAAAACGTGGACCCCTTGAGTGGGGAACGTTTATCTGGTAAGCAGGCATACTCTTTATTTCACAAGGATCACCCGGCGCACCACTGGAAGATATCCCAAGTTCTTGTAGAATATTCACTGGAAGATTCACACACAAAGTCACCTTATTATGGACTAGAGAAATATGAACTATTTGAACCAATTGAAATCCCTTGATTTTTTCCTTTAAAACAGCACGTTTAGCACCTTAAAGATTGGAGTAATATTAACAGCAGCACCTGGTTCAATGAGATAACAGACACTTGATCTATAGTTATATATTTTATATATTTGCCTTTTATATATTCGCCTTTATATTTTTCGCCTTTGCATAATTGCCACTTTTTACTGTTTTTTATTGTCGCCTATTTGATATTCCACTCGATTTTTATTCAGATCACCTTATTGTATATATCAACACTAAAATAGGAGGCTCTGCTGTATACATCAACTATTATAATCCACCAACAATATTTTATTATAATTGATTAATTTATTAATTGTCAGCATACTGGAAAATTTCCACAAGATCAATTTACAACATACTCTATTTTACAATATACACTGCTATATACTCCAACCAATAGGATTCAACAAAAACATTGCATTTTAATTCATTATTTTATTAATTGCCAGCACACTGGAAAATTTCCACTAGAATTTTTTTCAACATAGAAAAGAGCAGCGCCAAGACCATCTTAATTCCGCTTATAGAAATACGTTGAAATGTTGTGAGGGCTTTAACTAGATTGGGTAGGGAAGTATGTGGGTTTTGTAGGAAGAGGAGCAAGTCGTCCGCGAATGCTGCGACTTTGTAAGTCTTTCCTGGGACTTCTATACCCCTAATCTCCCTCGTGTCCCGTAGGCAATTTAGAAAAGGTTCTAAGGTGAGCACGAAGAGGAGGGGGGAGAGAGGGCATCCCTGCCTCATCCCGTTGTGTATGGAGAAGGCATTTGACAGGTGGCCATTAACCCGAACCCGGGAGGTGGGCGTTGTATACAAGGACATGATGTAATTAAACATCACACTCCTTACTCCAATGTGTTTCAGAGTTGCCCCCATGTAATCCCAGGCCAGCCTGTCAAACGCCTTCTCCGCATCCAGGGAAAGAAAGAAACCCCTAAGCCCTTTCGTGCGTATCTAGTGTTGAACGTTAATGGCGGTAGTGGTGTTGTCCCTGGCCTCACGACCCGGGACAAAGCCTACCTGGTCATTTCCCATGCTTTCATACACTGTAGCTGAAAAGATGATCCATACATTTGTGTTCTCCCAACTTGACTACTGCAATGCTCTACTTGCTGGTGTACCTAAATCCATCATAAATCGGCTCCAATGGGTTCAAAATTCTGCAGCCAGAATCCTGACTAGGTCTGGTACAAGTGATCATATTACCCCTATCCTGGAGTTCTTGCACTGGCTACCCATCAGGTTTCGCATAGACTTTAAGATATTCTTGCTCACCTACAAGGCTCTTCATGGCTTAGCACCCCATTATCTCTCTGAACTTTTTTCAACTTACTCCCCCCTCGTAACCTCTGCTCCTCAAATTCTGGTCTACTGTGTGTCCCTTTTATCCTGTGTATTTCTCGTGTTTTCCTTGTAAAGCGCTTTGAGAAGCCACCTTTAAAGGCGCTATATAAAGTAAAGTTTATCATTATTATGTATCAATGAAAAAAAAGGTTTTGAATCGATTGTTTTTCCGGAGCAGTGGTTTTAATAATGCTTAAAGTGAAACAATAAAAAATGAAATATTCCTTTAAATAATGTGCCGGGGGGGGGTCCCTTAGCCTGCCTGTAAAACGGTGCATCTCTGTGATGTTTAGAACATAGCCAGAGCACAATGACATTTGTGAAGGAAAAATTGTCATTTATTATTATTGCGGCTGTAATGTATTGCCGGCTCCCGGCAATATACAGAAAAATCACTGAAAAAATTCGGGTCTACTTTGGATTTTGAGGGGAACACAGTGTCAAAATTTTTTAAAAAATTGACGTGGGGTCCCCCCTAAAATCCAAACCAGACCCTTATCCGAGCATGCAACCTGGCCGATCAGGATAGGGGGGCGAGCGTGCTCCCTACTACTGAAACATACCAGGCTACATGCCCTCAACATGAGGAGTATGGGTGCTTTGGGGCAGGGGGGCTCTGCGCCCCCCACCCCAAAGCACCTTGTCCCCATGTTGATGGGGACAATAGACTCTTCCCCACAACCCTGGGCTGTGGTTGTGGGGGTCTGCGGGCAGAGGGCTTATCAGAATCTGGAAGCCCCCTTCAATAAGGGGGCCCCCAGATCCCGACCCCCCCCATGTGAAGTAGTACTTCACCAAAAGTGTCAAAAAAAGAAAAAACCACAGGAGACAATCAGGGACAAGTCCTTTATTAAAAATGAAAAAAAAAAGTGTCCCCCATTGTAATCCATCGTCAATCATGGTGAGTGACAGACCCAAAAAAAAAAAATGCAACAGCTCCTCCTTCATGGGAGGGCTCCCGCCGACTGAGCTCTGTTTGTTGTGACACTTTATTTATATGGCAGGACAGGGCCACTTGGTGAAATACACGCATGATCGCCCCCTCTGACATCACATGACATCAGAAGGGGCAGGGTTGCTCACTTACGTCGCCGGGTGGCCCCGCCCTGCCATATAAATAAACTGTCATAACAAAGATGGCGGGAGCCCTCCCATGCAGGAGGATCTGTGTGCACCATCTGCGCGCAATGCATTATGGGTGCTCCGCGGTGGCAAAGTCGCTGCGAACGCCCCATAATGTTCTCAATTCGATGAATGGGCGAACACCCGATGTTCGAGTTGAACTTATGTTCGACTCGAACCGTGGGCCCATCCCTAATTCTTACACTGCCTGATCGGACCCTATGTACTATACACTGAATTAACTGTATATAACATACACTAAAGGCATTGTATTATATAAATATACACTAGGAAGGTACATATATATTCTTTCACTGCCTGAACGGACGCTATATACTATACATTGAATTAGCTGTATATAGTCTACACTAAAGGCATTGTAATATATTTATATACACTAGGAAAGTACATATATATTCTTTCACTGCCTTAATGGACTCTATATACTATACACTGAATTAGCTGTATATAGTCTACACGAAAGGCATTGTATTATATACAGTATCTCATAAAAGTGAGAACACCCCTCACATTTTTGTAAATATTTTCATAAATCTTTTCAGCTGAAGAAATGACACTTTGGTACAATGTAAAGTAGTGAGTGTACAGCTTGTATAACAATGTAAATTTGCTGTCCCCTCGGGGGCGTGTCCAAGATGGCCACCGGAGCAGACGTGTGGTGAGGGAGCTCCCACATGACTCTCAGCTTTTATCCGCTTTCCTGCAGATACCGATCGTTCTGACTGGCACCAGTAGTGGGGATTGACCCCGGGAACGGTATGCCCAAGGGCAGAGGCAGGGGAAATTGCAAGACCCGTGCCTCCATCACTCGAGCATCTCTGACTTCAACACAGGCCGGCGCGGGGAGGCCTCCCGCTGCTGTAATTAGCATGGCCACACAGACGGAGCAAGTGGACCGGGGGGTGGCTGAGAACTCCAAATTTGAAGCTCTGATGCAGGCCATTACTACCTGCCAAGCCGCCCTGACGGGGAAACTGGAGGAGGTGCAGCTTGACATCGGCCTCATCCGCAGGGATATGGATGCTTTCAAGGGCAGGCTTGTCGAAGTGGAGCGCCGGGTGGGAGACACGGAGGATGGCCTGAGGGAGCAGCATGCATTACTGCATGTGCTCCGCACTAAGGTGAAACACCTGGAAGGGCGTGCTGAGGATGCGAGAACCGGAGTAGAAGGAACAACCTCCGGGTGGTGGGCCTCCCTGAAGGCGCAGAGGGGAATGACCCGTTGACATTTAATGAAAGCCTGCTGCGGTCTCCCCTACCGCAGGCCCGGTTCTCCGACCTATTCGTTGTGGAGAAGGCACATAGAATGCCTGCTACCCGGGGGCCCCCGGGAGCTTCTCCGCGAATGTACATCTTTCGCCTGCTTAACTACAGGGATAGAGATATGGTTCTCAGAGAGGCCAGGAAGATGGACGCCCAGCACTATGAAGGCACAAGAGTTATGATCTTCCCGAACTAATCTATTGAGACTCAAAAACTTTGTAGATCCTTCGATCAAGTGAAGCTCAATTTGAGGAATAAAAAAATCAAGTACAGCATGCTTTTTCCCGCGTGGCTGAGAATCCAAGATGGCGAAACCGTCCGGTTCTTCACTGCACCAGAGGAGGCGACACAGTGGCTGGAGACGCTTTCCAGGGGCTGATCACTACCTGGCATCGGAGTTCCATCAGATGCTGCATTTTCCCTGAGAGCTGAGACATGAGCTGGGGGAGGTGAGAGAATTTCACTGCTGTTCTCTGTGCGTATTGTGTTGCCCCCCTCCCTACGGGTGACTATGAGACACTAGCCTGAAGATCCTTAACTGGCTCCTTGGAGAACAGACCGGTGACCGGGGCGGACATCTTGTTGGGGGTCTGCATTCTAGTCCCCAAGGGTCAAACCCAGGGAGGGAATGTTGATATTGAGATTAACTACTTGTTTACCACCGGTCCAAGTTGTTCGTTAGTAACAACATTCAAGCATGCACCCCTGGATCATCCAGGAGACGTTCTATACTGCAGGAAAAGATGCTGATCCGACAAAGATCCATGGAGAGGCTTCCTATAAGGAAACTGAGACGCTTGGGTGGCTGGAGGTGCACACCCCGGGACGGCGGCTGCCATACTAAGTTTGGGGATGAAGGCACACCGAAGTTCGGGGGGTAGTGCGGGGTGGGGGGGGGAAAGGGGAACAAGTTCTAGTAAGGGCTGGACTGCCTTTCCCATAGAGGAGTTCAGGTGTTTATGGTTTTTCTTTTTTTTCTTCTTAGTTCGCAATTTCTCATACGACTTATACAGAGGGACTAGTACACTATATGCTCCACTAGATGGAGACAGAGTTCATCATATAGCTGCAGGGCTGTGGGCATATGGTATTAAATCCTATGCTGATGTGACAAGTTATGCATTGTATACTGTTGTATTGATGATTTGGGTATGGTATGTTTCGATAGACCTTCCATGATGGAGTCACTTACAATTCTATCATGGAATGTCAGGGGTATGAACTCTAAGTTTCAAAGATCCCTGGTGTTTAGCTACATAAAAAGATATTCTCCACAGATATGCATCCTGCAGGAGACGCATTTGATTGGGAGCAGGGTGCTGGCCCTCAGGAAGTCCTGGGTGGGGTCTTACTACCACTCCACATTTTCATCCTATTCCAGGGGGGTCAGCATCCTGGTCCACAAATCCCTGCGTTTCACCCTGCTGGACCTTCATTTAGACCCGGAGGGCAGGTACGTGGTGATGCATGTGATGGTTGCAGGGCTTGAGCTGTCTCTGGTGGGGATTTACCTTCCTCCTCCAGCCTCCATAACTGTGTTAGATAAGCTGATGCCCATCGTTGCTCAATATCCGGCTGCAAGGATCATGTTGGCAGGAGATTTTAATATGACATTGAATCCTAGTATGGGCAAATCTAACCCTGACCCTGCCACGGACTCTCCGCTGTCGAGATGGTCTGATGTATATGGCTTGCAGGATGACTATAGATGGAGACACCCTACTGCATCTCAGTTTTCCTGTCATTCTGCAACCTATGCTTCCTTCTCCAGAATTGACCTTGTGCTTGCCAGTGGTTTGCTGCTCCATAGGGTGGGGGAGATTACATTACTCCCTAGGGGTGTGTCGGATCATTCCCCGGTGCTGCTCCGGATGCGGCTGGATACCCCAGCGGGGGCCACCCTTTAGCGCCTGTCGGGATACTAGATCACGAACGAGCGCGTATGCCTGGATAGCGAGATCAAGGCATACTGGGAGCACAATAGGGAGGGGTCGGTCTCTCCACAGCAGACTTGGGATGCATTCAAGGCCTGTACTAGGGGAATCTACCAGCAGATGATACATAAAGTCTGCAAGGAGTCGGGGTTGGCGCTGTTGGAGGCAGAGCAGGAGGTCCAGCGGCTAGAATCACAATATACTTCCTCTAGAAACGCTGATCTATATGGCCGCATGCTAATATTATATAGAGAGATATCAGTGATACGAGCAACCTCATGCAAGAAGATCTTCTTGACACAATCTCAGAGGATTTTCGAGCAAGGAGAGAGGGCAGGTAGGATGCTGGCATGGTTGGTGAAGGAGAGATCAGCTACTTCCCACATAGCGAATATCTGGGACAGTGAGGGGGTGCTGCGTTCCGACCCCAGGGAGATTAATGGGCAATTTGCTCAATTCTACGAATCCTTGTATGCCTCTAGGGCCGCTTACTCCGCGGAGGAGCTGGGCGCCTTTCTTGAGAGTATTGAGTTCCCGCAGCTCTCGGTCTCGGCTCGTGACAGACTGGACGCCCCTATCACACTTAAGGAGGTACACGCTGCTATCGCCTCACTTCAGCCAGGTAAAACACCAGGCCCAGATGGGATTCCAGTAGAGTTTTATAAGACCCATCTGGAGGGGGTGGCACCTGAACTGCACGGGTTGTTGCTGAGAATGCTGGAGAGGGAATCCTTACCGCCCTCCATGTCGGAGGCGGTTATCGTGGTAGTGCCAAAACCCGGTAGGGATCCCGAATTATGTGCGTCTTACCGACCAATCTCTTTACTAAATGTAGATGCTAAAGTCCTGACGAAGGTGTTGGCTACCAGGCTGAAATCAGTTTTATTGTCTTTGATACATGGTGATCAGACAGGCTTCATGCCGGGAAGGGCACCGACATAAACTTACGTCGCCTATTTACAAATGTCTCCCACTCCTCCGAGGGTGCGGATCTTAGGGTTGTTGCCTCGTTAGATGCCGAGAAGGGCTTTTGACTTGGTGGATTGGGATTTCCTATGGCAGATCCTACGGAAATTTGGGTTTGGCCCCAAGTTTATTTCCTGGGTACAGCAAGTATATGCCTGCCCCACTGCCAGAGTGAGAACTAATGGCTGGCTTTCGCCACCATTCCATCTCTCGAGAGGCACTAGGCAGGTTTGCCCCCTCTCACCAGGGCTATTTGCCCTGGCGATGGAGCCCCTAGCCATACTAATTAGGTCCTCGGAGGCTGTTAAGGGGATACGGGGTGGGTCCACTTGTAGAGAAAATTTCTCTATATGCGGACGACGCAGTTCTCTATCTGGCTGATGCCTCCTCTTCGCTGGAAGAGGCCCTTAAGATAATTGACAACTTTGGCTCCTTCTTAGGGATAAGAATTAACTGGAGTAAGTCACGGCTCTTTCCCCTATCGCGATCCTCCCCGGCCCCTGCGACAAATATTCAGCTTTGCCGGGTGGATAAATTTAAATACCTGGGTTTGGTAATACAGAGGGATGTGAACCACTACCTTAGAGACAATGTCTACCCGATATTGAATCAACTTATTAGCAAGCATCAGGCCTGGAGGTCTCTGCCTCTCACCCGGGTAGGAAGAATTAATTTACTGAAAATAACCTTCCTCCCTAAATTTCTCTACGTATTCCGTAGCACTCCAGTTCCTATTCCCTCTTCCTTCTTCACGAAGTTAGAGTGAACGATTAACTCATTTATATGGGCGGGCTCCCTTCCCAGAATTGCCAGGTACACTCTAGAACAGCCCCTCTCCCAGGGTGGCTTGGCGCTGCCTAAGTTTTGCAGATATTATTGGGCGGCAGTGCTGGTTACAGTGAGATGGTGGTTCACACAAAATCAGTCCAATCCAGCGGTGAACCTTGAGGCAGCTATCCTTGGCTCCTATTCGGCGCTGAGTAACCTGATGTTCAGGGGAACTGGAGCCCACCCACATACGACTGCTCCCATGCGGACTATGGTTACGGTGTGGGAGCAAATGACTGCAAAAATGAACAAGCCGGGAACCTGGTCACCATTTACCCCACTGTGGGGGAACCCTAAACTCAGGCACCTCTTCACTGTCCCAGACCCTGCTCTTTGGGCTCGGTATGAGATCAAAATCCTTATACATATTATGCCAGGGGGTATCCTCCTCATGTTCGATCAACTGCGAGAAAGCTTCGGCCTACCCACTAAGAAGTTTTTTAGGTTTCTCCAGCTTAGACACGCGGTTAGGGTGCAGTTCCCGGGGGAAATAACCTTGGAGTCTAGTGGGGTAGAGAGTAGTGTTGAGCGAACCCGGACTGTAACGTTCAGGTCCGTACCGAACTTTCGGGTGTCTGGGACCCGGACCCGAGCACGGACATTTCAAAAAACGTTCGGGTTCGGACTGGGGTTCTGGTATTTTACTCCACGTGTTGAGAAGCTGCAGGGCAGCCAATCAACAAGCGTTTCACTGGTTTGCCCTTAGAAGCCATCACAGCCATGCCTACTAATGGCATGGCTGTGATTGGCCAGTGCATCATGTGACCCATCCTCTATATAAGCTGGAGTCACTTGAAGCTGCAGTCACATGCTCTTGGGTTAGCTGTAGGGAGAGGTAGCTGACGGCGTCAGGGAGAGATTAGAGACATTTTAACAACATCTGATCCTGCATCCTGAGATAGATTACTTTACTACTGCTGTGCTGTTGCTCTGAGGACAGATAGCAGAAATTTGAGATTTCACATACCGCTGCTTTGAGTTGCAGATCAAACTCTGCATAAAGCAACGATCGCTACGATCGTGCACAGCAATTAGATTGTTGGACTAATTTGAGATTTCAAATACCGCTGCTTTGATTTGCAGATTGCAGATCAAACTCTGCATAAAACAACAAGCGCTACGATCGTGCTCAACGATCAGATTGTTGGAGGAATTTGAGATTTCAAATACTGCTGCTTAGAGTTGGAGATTGCAGATTGAACTCTGCCTAACGCAACGATCGTTACGATCGTATACAACGATCAGATTGTTGGAGTAATTTGAGATTTCACATACTGCTGCTTTGAGTGACACATTGCAGATCAAACCCTTTGTCGACATTGGACCGGGATATCCTCATCCGTTACCAAAAACTTGTTCTTAGACAGGGAGATTCGTCTTGGGAGATGGATCACTTCAGTCTAGCGAGTTTCGTCGTCATACACTTTAGAGTTTAATGAGGGTGTTAGACTAGCAACACATGCTAGGGTGTTAGACTAGCAACACATGCTTGCATTGCTAGTGACACAATCCGTCCCAAACTAGACGTTACACAGTGAGTTTCGTCGTCATACACTTTAGAGTTTAATGAGGTTGTTAGACTAGCAACATATGCTAGCATTGCTAGCAACGCAATCCGTCTCAAGTTAGACGTTAGAGGTTGAGATTCGTCGTCATAAACTTTA
>BLSH010024107.1:111503-124210 GCA_018402905.1 Glandirana rugosa
CAAGATTTTAGTAGAAGTTTGATCCCGTTCACGGGATGTTTAATTTTTTTATTTGATTTTAATTTATTTTCCCTATCCCCATTTATTTGTAGGGCACTTGCCCTAGTTTGAAGATGATTTTAGAACAGTTATATGGCTTCTACCGTTAATTAATACTTTTCAGACACAGTTTGAAGATGAACCACATTCATCTCCATTTTTGCATTTTTTATGTTTTTATTTTTTTAAAAATATTTAAAGTTATTTCCCTGTCCCCATTTTTTTGTAGGGCGCTTGCCCTACCCTTACCCCCATTTTACTTCCTTTTGCAGCCCTCTGGGGCTTTCCAGGACTTTCCTACAGCCATTTTTGTGCCTAAAAGTTCGGGTCCCCATTGATTTCAATGGGGTTCGTTGTCCGTGCGATCGTTCGGGTTCCGTCCGGACCCGGACCCGGACTTTGTCCCGAAGTTCGGACGGACCAGCAGAACCCGAACTTCCAGGTGTTCGCTCAACTCTAGTGGTGATATATAACGTGAAGCAAACATGATGTTTCCTTATGTAGGCATCTCCAACGCAAAAATATATGTACCTCCCACAAGTGGCATAATAGAGCCTGGGAAACATGGTGGGGGGTCACACAGGGAGGTGACAGGCACTTCTGGGAGCTTGTTGAGTGGCTTCCAACTGCAAGTCAAAGGTTGGCTTGTCAGATATACATGCATTGTTAGCTGCTGTAGCAGCCAGAACTATGTGTAACCCCCCTGCTGTTGTCTACATATGAAATAAGTTGGTGGCAGTGAATGGGATAAATGACACTGGACAAAGATTATAGAAAACCCTCCACTCCCAAGGAAGGAAAGGCAAGGATATATAATTAGGGCTATATGCGTGCCACCAAGAAAGCACACAGAATTAAAAATATCAATAGTTCTTCTCTTATACAATTCTAAAAAAGAATCAAGCATAGAAAAATAGATATAACTAAAAACAAAGGATTCATATATATAATCAACATGATGGTATTTGGCATCTAGGACCAATGCATTTCACTATAGACTTGCTTCCTCTGGATCCATGCAATAATATATACTGTGTATACAATGCATTGGAGGGAAGGTAAAGGAAAAAGGAAAAGCTGACATTATTATGGATGCAGCAGCCACAACAGATCTAAAAGCTGTCTACCAGAAATATGTGCTTTTTAGGGTTTTTGCATTGTCGTGGCATTAATTTTTATAGAAAGTAAGGGAATAGAAGGAAAGGGAAATTCAAATTTTTTACTTCTTTATTATTCCCTTTATATTACAAATATGAAAAACAATTGATTACTAAATGCCACTAGAAAAGCACTATCTGTCTTTAAAAAAATAATATAAAATTAATTTGAGTACAGTGTTGCATGGCCAAGTAATTGCCAGTCAAAATTTCACAGCACTGAACACTGGAAATTGGTCTTATAATAAAGAGATACTACAGGCTGGTACTCAAGTGGTTCAATGAGTGTCTTTTTTTAAAACTTTTCCTTTGTTATTCTGTTTCATTTTTTTTTTAAAGTGAACTTATCCACCAAATAGGGTGTCTGGAGTTGAAGGGATGCTCATTTGTCATGTTATGGATCATATTTTGTTCCCGATACAGATGTGCTCTACAAGAGTACTTAAGCACTATCTCCCTTGCCTTGTAGATATAGAACCACATTGTCTCTCTTACATATGTACCGGTATGTAATGTTCATGTTATATACCAACCTGGAAAATTCAATAAAAACTATTGAAAGATGAAAGTGAACTTATCCAACAGGAATCAGCGAAAATTTGCTACAGCAGCAAATGAAGTAGTGAATTCATCCAATAAGAGTCGGTTCACACAGGGGCGATCCGACTTCAGGGGTGACTCAAAGCCAGCCCACACAGCATGACTTCAGCATGGCTTGCAAACTACTTCTGTAATAGAAGTCAATGCAAGTCGCTTGAAGTCACCCCCAAAGTGGTACAGGAACCTTTTTCTAAGTTGGAGGGACTGGAGTCGCTCCTATTACAACGTTCTATTGCACTGCATGGAGCGCAACTTGTCAGGCCCCTGTGTGAACTGGGTCTAAGAGCTAATATGATTTAAATTGCAATTTAACCCCTTCCGTACTGCCCACCATCATTATACAGCGGTACTTTGCCGTTGATTACCGTTGCAATGGTAGCAGATAGCTACCATAACCCTGGTATCTTTTTAAACAGCGGGCGGCCCACTTTCAGGTAAAATTGGTCTCTGGGGCGAGATCACTTTTATCGGGGCGAGAGAAGTGCCAACCCCCCTACCGCCACTTTTCCATAGTCTACACCACTTACCATACTTGCCGGTAGCAGTGGAGACGATCGGGTCTGCTCCCCCCACTGTTTGGATGCCGAGTGAGTGGAAGATGCCGTCCACTCGGCTCCATAGCATTGAAGGGTGGAAGCAACGTCAAATGTCACTTCCGTCTATAGCTCTTAAAGTAGAAAAATGTTTATTTTTTTTCAAATGACATTTCATTTTTTTTATTGCATTTAAGTGTAAATATGAGATCTGAGGTCTTTTTGACCCCAGATCTCATATTTAAGAGGTCCTGGCATGCTTTTTTCTATTACACGGAATGTTTGAAAACAGTGTTCAAACCACACATCTCGTGAGGTATTGCAATGATCGTTAGAGCGAGAGCAATAATTTTACCACTAGACCTTCTCTGTAACTTAAAACTGGTAACCTGCAGAAATTTTTAAACATTGCCAATGGAGATTTTTAAGTGCCAAAGTTTGTCGCCATTCCACAAGCGGCCGCAATTTTGAAGCATGACATGTCGGGTATCAAGTTACTCGGCGTAAAATTATCTTTCACAATCTGGAAAAAATTGTACTAACTTTACTGTTGTCTTATTTTTTAACTCAAAAAAATGATTTTTTTTTTTTCTAAAAAAGCATTTGTAAGACTGCTACGTGAATACGGTGTGACATAAAATATTGCAATGACCGCCATTCTATTCTCTAGGGTTTTAGAAAAAAATATATATAATTTTTGGGGGTTCTAAGTAATCTTATAGCATAAAAAATTGATTTTAACGTGTAAACACTGAGTCTCAAAAAGAGGCTCGGTCCTTAAGTAGTTAATGTGAACCTTAATGGTTTTTATTGAATAAATTGAAATTTAAATTTTTAGAATATTTTAGAACATGCTTTGCTTAGTGTGTTTCCGATATTATGCCATGTGATATTTATGATATCTCCCTTGACCTCCTTTTTGGAGGTGAGGCGTTCTTTTCTTTTTTTTTTTAGCTTTATGCCAGCTTATTTGTGAGACATGTTAATGAGCTTTTATTAGCTCATGGCTGTTCTGTTTCTGTCATGATTTTTGAAAAGTAAATGAAAAATATATATATATCTTCCACAAAGGTCCAGTCTGTTCTATTCAACTCTGGAGGATTTTTTTCTGGTTTTCTTGTTATTTTATAAATCCCTGCCGTTCCATAATGAATTGGTAAAAAGTTAGAAAGTCCCTAGTACCTGGTAACAAAAGTATTGTGATAAATTATCTGCACCTGTGTGTCTGCTAGGTTGCTCATAAACTCCCCAAATTGGCATTTCTACATGAGGCTAGGAAGAACTAGAAAGCCAGGCCCATGACATCATTAGGTATTGGTGCTTTGAGAGGGGTGGGACCTTTTTGGGGACACCTATATGTAATGCTTGAGGTATTAATAAAGTTCAGAAAAGAAAAAATATAATACAGATGTAAATAAAAGAAAAACACATCAAATATAAATAATTCATTAAATAAATGCAGTACCTAAAACACACATTTTAAGAACTGGCTCGTTTCCTTGCTAGAAAATGGAAAAAGCAAATGAGTCATCTCAATCCATCTTCTTGTGATGTCCCAATGTTTCTAAATACCTCACTTTGACAATTATATTCTGGCTTTGGATTTGTCAACAATTTTCTTTCCTAATATGATTAAAGGATTCAAATTTCAGTGTGTAATTGTGATTCAAACTGGAGAGAGACCCCCTAATTTAGAATGCATGGCAGTTAGGGCTCCTTATGTGCATAAGACAAAAAGGATAGTATTAGCTTTGTATCTAAGCAAATAAGAAAATTTGGCTCAATTCAATCCCCCACAACATGCATCTATAGAAATAAATGATTTTATATTTGCCAATAGTAAGGATGTTTTCTCTCACTTCCTATCCTTGTAACAGAGTAGGAAGTAAAGCCACATTTCACCAAAGTGAATACAGACAATAATATAAATTCCTGTTTAGTATAGCAGAGAAACGTTAAAACATTCGTCATGTGTTATTGCTGCTTATTTTCAACAGTTTCAATAAAGTCCCAGTGCATTTGGAAGACATGCAGAAATGTTTACATCTTTTCCGTATGTTTTGTGAAGATAATGTGCAGTCAGTCACATTAGTTAGTTAAACAATGACCAAAATTATCCATTGGACATCTACTCAACATACAGTATATTCTGGTATACCACTAGCAGAAATATACTTTTTATTTTGTGTATTATCTTTACAGTACATGCTTAATGCCTGACAGATTAACAGTAGTGTAACAGGGATGAAACAGTACTTGCTCATAGTTTTCTATGAATATAAAAATCCTTAAACATATTTAATCAATAACAGATACAATCTAAACACTGGGTTCATTTCCGTGTGATAATTTGAAATTCATGATAATTTACTGTATATTTGAATGACTGTTTTAGCCTGACAGTATGAATGCTGGAAAGTCTAACAATGACTAATATACTCTGACAGAAATGTAATTGCCCATCTGATCAATGTTCCATGTGTCACTACAATGTGAATGAAATGGTCCTCTATTAGCTGAATGTTTAGCACGCCATTTTATATAGCTGAGAATGTCATTCTGTAAAAGGGCAAAGGACAAAAGTGATAGGAAATGCAAATTACCTTCAGTAGGGCATAGTTTTCTAACATGATAACCAGGAAATAATAGGATGTATTATTTACAATTGGATTAAAGCAATGTATTTAAATGCATTTTCAGCCTGCATTGAATTACATTCTTCAAATAATAAATACACCTAAATTACTCTATGCATTGAACATTTGCCATGAGTAATTCTCTCATTCAAATATCAAGCCAGTAGTGGATTTCAAACCAGCTCTTGCAAATTATGGAAAGTTACATTTGCAATTGTTGGTCATTTTAGTATTCTTTCACTTCATAATTTTAAACAGAACACAGCAAAAATATCTGTTACTCTTAGGGAACCTATCATTCGACCATCTTGATCTGTCTCTTCAGTTATTACACAGCTTTACACTTCTGATCTCTGAGTACTTGCTATAACTGTTATTGCATCCTGGTTGCTGTTTATCATTCACCCAATTTGACTTACAGCCAGGATTCCTGACTACACAAGGGGAGCAGGCCAGTTTCCTCATCAGGCGCTGCCTCCCAGATAAGAAGAAGTTCCACCACTGTGCTGTCTGTGTAACAGCTGCAGTAGTGGGGAAGAAGGTCAGCTGTACCAAGACCTGAGTGTCCTTATAGACACCACGCCTCAGTGTGCTTCCAGACAAGGTGCAAGCCCCAGATTTATGTACCTGACATTTGTGGTGTGTAGGCACTTCAGAATTTTGACTGTCTTAGACACTCTTTATAATTCCCATTAATTCCCATTCATTTATTCTACCTTGGCAGGACTTATCTGTAGCTGCTGAAATGGCAATTGTTTCTTGAAATATTTTCCTTTAAAAGCTACAGCGCCATACAGTTCTTTATTAAGATTTACAGATCATGTCTTGTTTTTGGCAAGCCCTAATCTATCTTTCTTCTGTCTATCGCCTTTGCTCAAAATGGAAAACTAAGAGACTAACCCTGCCTGGAACACTGTTCCATACATAGGTGTGCACAGCCTATTGAATTAGGGTGTGCACCACAAAGCGCAAACAAACATGAGTGTGTGTGTGTGTATATGTGTCAGAAGGGCAGAGGACAGTGTCAGTAGTTTATTTTTATTTAATTTATTTTTTTACAATTTTGTTTTTTATTATTATTTTTTACAATATTATATTTTATTTTATTTTATTTTTTTACAATTTTATTTAGGAGCCCTGCTGGGGGGCTTTGGGGAAATATCAGGGGTCTAAACAGAGACAGAGAAAGAGACTGAGAACAGAGATTCCCCAGTCCCTTTCTCTGCAACCAGGCAGGAGGGGGAATCTGCACAGTACAGGGTGATTAGGGTGTGCCCAAGCACACCTTCCACCCTATGTGAGCATGCCTATGGTTCCATAAACTTTACTTTAGCTTATCAAGCCAGACCGGGGTTGATTTAACAATGGCAAATAGGCTATCCACTATCCAAGTGACATTTCACTTTTCAAGGGAACTTTCACTTAGATTAGCGGATGTGGTTAAAATTCACTTTGAAAATTCCCAATCACATGTAAAAAAAATTATTTTTGCTTGCTTGATTGGATGATAGAAGTCAGCAGAACTTCACATTCACTAAGTAACTGAACATTCACTTGCAAAGTGAACAGTCTATTTGCCTTTAGTAAATCAACCCACTGTCTGAACTACTGCCTATGCTGGATTTGTCTGCGTCAATGAATTATTATTATTATACAGGATTTATATAGCGCCAACAGTTTGCGCAGCGCTTTACAACATGGGGCAGACAGTACAATTATAATACAAATCAATACAGGAGTAATCAGAGGGCCCTGCTCGCTAGAACTTACAATCTAGGGTCAAGAGGGACAAAGGGTAATAACAGTGGGGGATGAGCTGATGGAGAAAATGAGAATGCAGTTGTTAGGTGTGGGTAGGATAGGCTTCTCTGAAGAGGAGGTTTTTTAGGGATCTTCTAAAAGATAATAGAGTAGATGATAATCGGACAGTTTGGGGTAAGGCGTTCCATAGGATTGGAGAGGCTCTGGAAAAGTCCTGGAGGCGAGCATGGGAGAAGATGATGAGGGAGCTAGAGAGCAGGAGCTCTTGAGAGGAACAAAGAGAATGAGTAGGTTGGTATTTAGAGACCAGATTAGTGATGTAGCTGGGGGCTAAGTTGTGGATGGCTTTGTTAGTAGTTGTTAGTATTTTGAATTTAATTCTTTGGGTGAGTGGAAGCCAGTGGATGGATTGACAGAGAGGAGTAGCAGAAACAGAGCGATTGGTAAGGTGGATAAGTCTGGCAGCACTATTCATGATGGATTGGAGGGGGGATAACCTATGTAGAGGTAAGCCAAAGACAAGGGAGTTGCAGTAGTCGAGACGAGAGATGACCAGGGAGTGGATTAAGAGCTTTGTTGTGTCGTTGGTTAGAAAGGGGCGTATTTTGGAGATGTTGCGGAGGTTGAAGTGGCAAGATTTGGACAGTGATTGGATGTGGGGCTTAAAGGAGAGTTCAAAGTCCAGAACTACACCTAGGACCTTGGCATGCGGGTATGGGCTTATAGTGCCACTGATTTTGACAGAGAGATCAGGGGAAGGGGCATGTGGGGGAGGAAAAATTATAAGTTCGGTTTTGGATAGATTGAGTTTGAGGAAGTGGTCTGACATCCAGGCTGATATATCTGTTAGTAAATTAGTGATACGTGAGGAGTGATCTGAGGGGTACAGAAATAGATTTGGGTGTCGTCAGCATAGAGGTGGTATTGGAAGCCATTGGAGGCTATCAACTGACCGAGGGGGAAGGTGTAGATTGAGAGCAGGAGCAGTCCAAGGACAGAACCTTGGGGGACCCCAACAGAGAAAGGAAGAGGAGAGGAGGAAATTGAATTGTAAGTAACACTAAAGGTGTGGTTGGATAAGTAGGAGGAGAACCAGCGAAGAATACAATCACAGAGACCAAAAGTGTGGAGTTTTTTGAGGAGGAGGGGGTGGTCAACAGTATCAAAGGCAGCAGAGAGGTCCAGGAGTAGGAGTACAGAAAAGTGTCCATTGGTCTTGGCCGTTAGTAGATCGTTTGTTAGTTTTAGGAGAGCAGTTTCTGTGGAGTGTTGAGGACGAAAACCAGACTGAAAGGGGTCAAGAAGGCCATTATCAGCAAGGTGGTCTCAAAGTTGGTTGTAGACCAGACGTTCAAGGAGTTTGGATAAAAAGGGGAGCAAGGAGATGGGGCGGAAGTTGTGAAGATTGGACGGGTCCAGGGAGGGCTTTTTAAGTATGGGGCTAACTAAAACATGTTTTAGAGAGTTGGGAAAGATGCCAGAAGAGAGGGAGAGATTGAAGATGTGGGTTAGAGAGTGTAGAATAGAGCCAGAGGGTGAACGTAGCATTTGCGAGGGAATAGGATCCAGAGGGCAGGTGGTGAAACGGACACTGGCAAGTAGTTTAGCAACCTGGTCTATAGTGTTGGGGTTGAGAGAGGGAAGTAATGATTGAACCTGTGGGTATGAAGTGTAAAGCATAGAGGGTATCTGAACAGCAGAGATCTCCTTGTGAATTGTATCAATCTTCAGTTTGAAGTGATTGTCGATCTCTTGGGCAGTGAGTGAGTTGGTGGGTGGAGGCAGTGGAGGGCGAAGTAGAGAGTTGGCTGCGAGGAGACTGGAATTGTATTTTTGGAGGGCAGTTTTGTATTGGTTGAAGTCTTTCTGAGACTTAGTCATACGCCACAGGTGCTCCTGAGCTCGGCTGTGTTTTTTAAGACTTCTAGTATCATCTGTTTGCCAAGGTTGAAGGGGTCGGGGCCTGATTCTGTGGGTAGTGAGGGGGGCCAGTGGGTCCATTGAGGCTAGAAGTGAAGTTTTGTAGACAGAAGTGGCTAGTTCGCTGCAGGATAGGGGTGAGATATTGTCATATAGGTCATCAGTAGCAGAGTAGAGAATAGAAGGGTTGAGATGACGTAGGTTTCTGCGGGTAACTTTTAGGCGGTTGGATGGAGAGGAGGTGGAGGAGAGGGAGAGAGCTAATAAGGTAGTGATCTGAGAGAGGGAATGGATAGCTGGAGAGGTTGTGTGGAGTGCATAGGTGGGAGAAAACTAGGTCAAGGGTATTGCCTTCAGAGTGAGTAGGGGCATGTATCCATTGCATCAGGTCAAAGGAAGAGGTTAGACAGAGAAGTTTGGAAGTAGCAGGAGTGTTAGTATTAATAGGGATGTTGAAGTCACCAAGAATGATTGTGGGGATTTCAGAAGAGAGAAAGTAGGGTAGCCAGGCAGAAAAGTTATCAAGAAAGGTTGATACCGGTCCAGGAGGCCGGTAGATCACAGCAATCTTTAGAGACACTGGAGAGAAAAGACGAATGCAATGTGCTTCAAAAGAGGAGAGTGACAGAGAAGGAGGTGGGTGAAGTACCTGAAAGGTGCTATCAGGGGCTAGAAGGATACCAGCACCACCTCCCTTACATCCACTGGATCTGAGGGAGTGTGTCCAGAGAAGGCCACCATGGGATAGAGCAGCAGGGGACGCAGTGTCTGATTCATGAAGCCAGGTTTCGGTAATGGCGAGTAGATTAAATGAGTTAGCAATAAAAAGGTCGTGGAGAGAAGTGAGTTTGTTACAGACAGAGCGGGAATTCCAAAGGGCACAAGAGAAAGGGAGTCTGGTCTTGGGGAGAAGAGAAATGGGCAAGAAATTATGTAGATTGCGGCTGCTGCCAGGGGGTGTGGGGTGATGGGTGAGTTGAGTACAGTTCAGTGATGGAGGCCCAGGGTTTGGGGATATATCTCCAGAGGTTAGGAGAAGCAAAAGGGTGTGGGAGGTAATGTGGGAATGTGATTTATATGAAGGAATATGCCCCAGTGTCGTGGAGATTTTTTGTGTGTGTGGATTTAGAATAAGCAGGAGTTGGTGGGTGCAGTGATAAGGAGAGGGCAGAAGTGAGGGTGATATATTTAAGCTGTGGGGTGGAGAAGAGGGGTGAAGGAGAGTTAGCTTAAGGATAGAGGACAAAGATGTCAGAAGGAGAGGTAGAGAGTGCATGTTAAAAGGGGAGAATGATCTGAAGGGATAAACAAAGTCACCTGTTGCCTGTGTGGTGATTTTCAAAGTATTTTCTTGTGTTCATTTGCTTTGTGCATTCGCTGAAGTGCAGAGTTTCTTTAGTCTTATTTTTTTGTTGTTGAAAGTTCCTTTCCTTTTCCAATTCCTCTTTCAATTTTTTTTTTCTTTATCTGCAGCTAATTTGGCTAAGACTAACTTAAAGAAACTTAAGAATCACAGGTGATGAGAGTTTTTGGTCAGTACCAACTAGACTAGGCACATCTCCCATTTGCTTTGTTGATAAATTGAGAAAAACAAAACAAATTAAACATTTAAGTTGCCTTCTCAGAACTGGAGAAATCTGCTACAAATGAAAGTTACTGCCTTCTCTTTGTATACCCTATTATTTCTCTGTTCTCCAGGGCCAGATTAACATAGGGGCTATTGGAGCTGCAGCTCCAGGCCCCTACCTGAAGAAAGGCCCATACCAGTGAGTCATTAATGCTGTTTAGCGCTGTGTGTGTACACCATTGCTATGTAAATCATGGGCGGCGAACGTTATTGTTATGCAAATTAAGTGTGACCGGCAGGCGCTATTGTTATGTAAATTGCGGGGGCCACCAGGTGCTATTGTTATGTAAATCACAGACGGCAGCTGAGTTCCACACAGTGTAGGGTAGCACAACATAGAGGATAATTCTTATTCCTTCCCCAGAGCTTTCACAAAATACCCATTTCCTCCTAACTCCTGCCCTACAATGATCACTTGATGGGCACTCATGCTAGTCTTTTGCTGGTGGAGGGAGATGAGGAAGGAACCACACACTCTGATTGGTCGAGGGTACCATCTATCAATTACACTAGCTCCACCCCCTGTAGCTCGGCAGTGCATGTTGGGGAGAATGGCTGGTACAAGCAAAGCGGCGCCCAGTCTACTTCTCATGCAACCAACAGATCTATCTGTTCTATGAGTAAGAGCATTCTACAGTACATGATGGTGAGCTATAAATGCTAATTGTTACTTTCCCACACTGCAAAGTAAATAATGTGTTTTGTGATCACCATAGTAAAGATATAAGAAAAAAAAATCATGACACCTGAAATCTTCCAGCAAATTTTAAGTGCATTCCTCCCTTACTATTATTATTATTATTTCAGGTACTTATATAGCGCCGTCAATTTGCGCAGTGCTTTACATATATATTGTACATTCACATCAGTCCCTACCCTCAAGGAGCTTACAATCTAAGGTCCCTAACTCACATTCATTCATATACTAGGGACAATTTAGACAGGATCTAATTTACCTACCAGCATGTCTTTGGATTGCTATATTAGCAAGCTTTGTACATATATATTTTTTTACCTTTAGGAAGAAGGATGCAGACTCACCATAAGTAGAGAGAGAAAATACTCTGTGGGTTTGTTTACTATAGCGTTCAGGCGCACATTTGCGGTACTGAGCGATATTTAGCGCCAAAACCGGCAAATGGCACTAAATAGCACAAAAATGGTATTCACTATAGCACCCAGGCAACAGATAACGCTCAAATCCTTACTCCAGTTAAGACCTGGAGATGTGCACATGGAAATAATGTTTAGAGCGTGATATAATCACCTAAATTGTACTAAAATTTGCAGGATATTGTTTAAAGATAATCTGCTTTTAAATAGAGTTGATCAAACACCTGGAAGTTCGGGTTCGGCAGGTTCGGCCGAACTTCGGGAAAAAGTCCGGGTTCGGGACCGAACTTGACCCGAACTTTATCCCAGACCCCGAACCCCATTGAAATCAATGGGGACCCGAACTTTTAGGCACAAACATGGCTGTAATAAAGTCCTGGCAAGTCCTAGAGGTCTGCAAAAGGAAGGAAAATGGGGGTAAGAGTCGGATAAGTGCCCTACAAAGAAATGGGGATAGGGAAATAACTTAAAATCATTTTTTTTTGTTTCATAAACTTTTATTGAATAGAAATATTGTCAAACAATATTATCCAATGAATAATATTACATATACATCTTTCAGGAAGTCATAAGGTAATTTAATGCAAAAAAATGCATATTCATATATGGAAATGTCCAATGACTATAAAGGATCTCCTTTTAGGAAAACACAGGGTCGTGTGGCATAAAAGGAGTGGGAGAAAGTATGTTCTTCTAGGGTTCTGAAGTGTGATGTCACCTTAGACAGGTGACATCGTTTATTCTAATTGCGTTCTTTGGAGATGAGAATAAAGCTAGTTTGTATAGGGTCTTATTTTGTGTGTATGTGAGGACTTTTAAGCTTGTCTTCATTTCAGCCTCCTCTCTCCACAGCTGGAGAGTTCGTGAGGAGGAGTGAGAAGGGAGTAGTTGAGGGGGTAATGTGATTAGGCTGGATTCTGATAAGGTAAAGGGGGAAGGAGGAAGGTAGTGGGAAAGAGAAAGGCATGCGGGTGATGAAAGGGAGAGATGCGGGCCAGCCACATCTCCCCCAAGTAGTGGGCGTACGGAAAGAGAAAGGGTGATGGAAGGAGGAAGGGGGAAATGGAATAGTCTTAGGTCGGATTAGTGTAATGGGGGAGTTGATGAGGGAAGAGTGAGGAGGAGTGCTTGAGAGGTCGACACCTCTCTCCTCCGACTTTACTTCTGTTCGAATTTTCAGGAGTGTATGTGTGTTTTATTCTGGGATATGTTTGATCGAAATAAGAGTAGAGGTTTCTTGCGTTAATCTTATTTGCTACAGTGGACAGATTCCACTGTAGTGTGAAGTCTTGGGATCTTCTTGTATGAAAGAGGGTGAGGA
>BLSH010024108.1:112147-128146 GCA_018402905.1 Glandirana rugosa
TTCAGTCACCCAAAGCGTTCGCAATCTCTGCCTCTAAACATTCTCTTTTTTACGAATTAAACATTTATCCTATTCTATACACACAATCCCTACAATATAAACGAGACATCCAGACTTTTTCTGTAGTCGGGCTCGCTATAACCCAACTGGTCTACTCTTACAAATCTCCGTCTCTAACGCTTGCGAAACCCACTGACTTTGAACAAATGTGTGCCAAGGGCCCATATGAGCCTAGACAGATTTCATTAATCTATAAAATGCTTCATGACAGTATTCCAATGACTAATATAACCCATAGCTATATGAAGAAATGGGAATACGTCTTGGGTAGGCCCATTTCCCTGGTAGACTGGGGGAAAATCTGGAGTTCAACTTCCAAAGTCTCTAGGTGTGTGGCACAAAAGGAGACGGCAGTCAAAATACTTTATTTCTGGTATAGAACTCCGGAAGTTTTACATGCGCGTCACCGAGAGACGTCAAATCTCTGCTGGAGATGCAATGGGGACGTAGGAACTCATCTCCATATATTTTGGGAATGCCCCCCAATACAACAGTTTTGGAATCAAATTCGGGAAGTATTACACACATTATTTCACATTGATATCCCCTTAAATCCTCTACATTATATATTAGGACTGCCAATCACAGACCTTAGTAAGACCGAAAGAAAGCTTATATCATTTATTCTACTAGCAGCAAAGAGGGTAATACCTCAATGTTGGCTTTCCACCTCTCCACCATCCTTTGCTCATTTTCTTTCCATCCTGATGGAGATACGCAGGATGGAACATTTGACAGCAATGGTTGATGACTCTATGGCACGATTCTCTAAGATTTGGGAGGTGTGGGACACATCTCAATACTCCCCAGAGGTAAATTGCCCATTAACATGATACTATGGCTTCAATGCTTCATAGACCTTGGAACCCTCCATTTAACTTTCTTTCCTTTCTGAAACTCACTAAGGAATGACTCATGCTATACTGTCTCAGTTAACCTTGTTTTTGAATATTTTAGTTTGATAAGCCATGTTCTCATGATTGGTTTAAATGTTGCATTATATTGGAACAACTCTACTCAGGGTTAATTTTGTTATGATCAATAATTTAGCCCATAGGCATGTATCTTATCTACAATACTGTTTCCCACATGGCATTGATATTTTCTTTGATCTATGGAAATACCAAAAGAAAACATGTCTGTATTTGTTGTATTTTTGAAAATTCGATAAATAAACAATTTAAAAAAAAAAAAATTCATGTCAGATAAAGTGGTACAGGAAGGCTCACCCAAGGGCTTGATTGATGGTTTCTAAATGATTATATGTCTCTATATATGAGCAGCTTGAGGTTGTGACTAGGAATGCACCAACATTTCGGCAGCCGAAAATTATTGTCTGAAAGCTGTTTTTTGGAATTGGCATAAATATCAAAATGGCTGAAACCGATACCAAAAGGGGGAGGGGTCAGCCCCGGGTGCTGCCCATTGCAGGGTGTCCTGTGTTATGGAGGAGATGAGCAGTTTCAGATTGCTCAGATAGCACGACTACAAGCCGTGCTGTGTGTGAAACTATCCTGTATTAACTGCATGCAGAGAGACCTGTCAAAACTTCTCAGTGATCTCGGGGGTGGGCAGGACTGTCAAACACCAGCCAATAGGGGCTGGGTGGGTGTTTGATAGCTGTTCGGTCCGCCCACCCTCAAAATCACTGTGAAGTTTTGGCAGATCTCTCTGCATGCAGTTAATATAGGAGAGTTTCACACACAGCACGGCTTGTAAGACCCATGCTGTGTGTAAAACTCTCCTGTATTAACTGCATGCAGAGAGAAGCTGTCACAATTTGAGTGTGATGTCGGGGGTGGGCAAGAACAAACATATATCAAACACCAGCCAATGGGAATGGCGGATGGGCAGAGTTTGATAGCTTTTTGGCCCCGCCCACCCCAACATGACAGTCGAATTGTGACAGCTTCTCTCTGCATGCAGTTAATACAGGAGAGTTTCACATACAGAGTGGCTCTTACAAGCTGCACTGAGCAATCTGAAACTCCTCATCTCCTCTATCAGTAATATCTGTCAGTGCCAATCAGTGCCACCTGTCAGTGCCAATCATTGCCACCTGTCAGTGCCAATCAGTACTGCCTGTCAGTGCCAATCAGTGCCATCTGTCAGTGCCAATCAATGACACCTGTCAGTGCCAACCAGTGTCATCTGTCAGTACCAATCCGTGCCACCTGTCAGTTCCAATCAGTGCCGCATGGCAGTGCCAGCCAGTGCCACCTGTCAGTACCAATCAGTGCCAATCAGTGCCACCCACCAGTGCCAACCAATGCCACCTATATTTGCCAACCAATGTCATCTATCAGTGCCACCCGCCAGTACCAATCAGTACCACCTGTCAGTGCCAACCAATGCCACCTATCATTGCCAACCAATGCCACCTATCAGTGCTGGCTATCAGTGCCCATCAGTGCCACCTATCAGTGACCATCAGTGCTGCTAATCAATGCCACCTATCAGTGCCAAACCATGCCGCCAATCAGTGCCGCCTATCAGTGCCACCTATCAGTGCCCAGGCACAGGTAGGCTGCATATGACAATTGTGTATAAAAATATAAATATTTTTTAAAAATGGTCATTTTCGGTTTTGCTTTTTGGTCTTTGGCTTTGTGCATTTTCGGTTTTGGTTTCAGCACCAAAATTTCCATTTGGCTAACCACTAGTTGTGACATTCTTACATGAACAATAAGAAGCCTCAACTATACTTTATGAAGATGAGGGATGTTATATTTGGTCCTTTTACCTATAACCAGCTAAAAAAAAGTCAAGGCATGGAAGTGGAACTTTGTATTAGACCAGTCATAAAATTACCAATACTTATAGAATATACAAAAATAATTCCCATTGTGCTATCACAGTATAAACATTACATATGTATTATAAGATTTACATTGTAATAATGTACATTAGTTTAACATTAAGGTCATCACTAAATTGGCATTATGCTGAATTCTAGGTTCTATTTTCTAATGCAGGATTAATTAGTTCTGAGGCTTACAAGTTATAAGCAGTGAAAAGGTTAAGTCTTTCAGACGAAAAGCATTCATTTTCAAAAGAAAAATTGGAATAAGATTTTGTTTTCATCCCCCATTGTTCTACTCATTTTATTAAGTGGGATTAGTGCTGTGCTGCAATATGGTGAAATTGAAGAAAACTACACATAATTATGAAATCACTTGGAAACACATACATATTTGAACTGAATTATATTTTTATACCCAGAAAATGTTTTTTGGCAAATTAAGAGTTTATTCCACCAAGGTGCATTGCAATATGCATGCAACAAATTTAAAACCAGTGATGATAACATGATGGTATCTAATAACAGTTAAATCTTGCACCCTGTAGACAATAAACATTAAAGGTTGAAAAGAATCACAACATAAAAGTGGTATTATTAAAATATAATCTGATACTATGCATGTAACTAAACTTTTCCTGCTGGTGTTGGAAAGATTACAACGAACAGCAGCAAAAAACCCAAATCCTAAAATATGTTTATGCATACTAAATATGAGGTGAGTAGCTAAACCTGGAATGAAATTGTGTAATGTAATATGCTTTTTCTAAGCAAGATTTTTTTTTTTACTTAAGAGCTGAATTTTAAGCAAACGGATAAATACATTCGAAATACACAGGAGCATAACTATAAACCATAGGGTCACATTTTGAAGGGGTCCCTCTCTAACAGAATCTGCCATTTTGCTCCCCCCAATAACAGGTCTGATTCACAATTACAGACAGTGCCCTATATTTCACACCTATAAACACCACCTGCCTACTGGTGTTCTCCAATCACCTATGATAGACCCCCAATTAAAGCAAGCATTGAGTGGTGTCTACTAGATAAGAATAAAAACCCTCATACTTTGGTGGTCAAAAGGTGTACCCCTTAAAAAGGTGTAGCTGTAGATGTCATCTGGTGATAGTGATGGAAGTGAAGTGAAGATAGTTGACACTACTGTGGTGCTGGAACTATGAAGGCATGATTGAGGAGAACAATCTGCCCACAAAGTAAATCAGTGGAGATGAATCCTTGACATAAACCAAACCAGATAAGGAGAGCTGGCTCCAGACCTGTAGTGATGCACCACAATAGCCCCAATAGCAGCTACATGGGCTTCTATAGTACTAGTCGTTTCCTTGGAAATACATATGTTTTAACTATTTTAATTGACATAAAATGTATTATTATTTCCAGCAACTGTTGGGAACTAGATACCTCTGTCAGACAGCACAGCAAGGACCTCTCTATTCAACAAATGCAGTTAACTGGAGTTTTTCATGATAGAATTAAGGTGCTGATATTGCGATGTGTACATCAAGTGTACTGACAATCAATTTGCACGTGCTTTTCAAAAGCCAGTAATGATTTAATGATTTGGGTGAATTACCTTTGCATCCCAATATCTGCCACAAATTATACCTTTCCCTACATTGTTTTTTTTTTCAGAAAACCATTTTCAGTTTTATGTTTCACTTTAAAGACACCAAAACTGCATTCACTGTGGTGAGGTTTAACCATCTGGATGTACTGGCGTCATTTTTGTTTATGCCTCTGCTGTCCAGAGGCATACAAGCTTACATTAAGAATTAGTAGAACCCAGATGATACAGCCATATAAAACTGAACTGAAGTCAGATAGTTTTAACCAGGAATAGTAGGCCACAATATACTACAGACATAGGGGTTGATTTACTAAAATCAAATAGACTGTGCACTTTGCAAGTGCAGTTGCACTCACTTTCCCCAGAACTTAGTGAATGTGGTGAAGCTCTGCTGATTTTCATCATCAAATCAGATGCAAGCAAAAATGCATTTTTTAAAATTTAATTTTCCTTTCTCCTATTCTTTACAAAGTAAAGTATCACTTATTTCACTGGGCTCCATTAAAAAAGAGTTCAACTGCCCTAACAAGAAAGAGAGGGGTTTTTGGGACTTTAGATGAGGCATGTATGTCATGGCTGGCAGAAAGTCAATGGTTGAAAAACTTGTATTTATTGATCTTGAAAACATGAATAATGAGACATTTAACCATAAGTACATACATGTGATATTAAAAACATATTGATCGCATGCTGCAAACCATATACATATGAGAAATAGCATATTGCAAGGTATGGTGTAAGACAGTGGTTCCCAACCCTGTGCCACCAACAGGCCATGTTTTGGGAATTCCTCTTAGATAAAATAGCTGCCCAAAATACCAAGCCCTTGACTTTGATTTAAAGCACCTGGGCAAGATAAAGGAAAACCTGCAAACATGGCCTGTTGGGGGTACTTGAGGACAGGGTTGAGAACCACTGCTGTAAGAGAGACTGACTTCCATGGCGTGAGATCACTAAAAGACAAGATTATGTAGTACAAACATGAATCAAATAGAGTAAAAGGGCTTGTATAGCCATCTGTATTGACTCTTCAGGGGCAGATACATCAGTAATCTGCAAAAAAACATAAATAACCAAAGTCTAATGGTGTGCCCAAGCAATGGGGAAAAAAGATGTAGGAGGGGACAAACTAACTGTCCCATTCAAATACTCATCTCAACTGTATAAGTGACACTAGAGGATAAGTACTGCTGAGTATTTGAATGTTTTTAAGATCAATAGATACACATTTTTCAAACATTGACTTTCTGCCAACCATGACATGCATGACTAATCTAAAGTCCCAAAACCCCTCTCTTTCCTATAGAATTAGGGATGGAGACGCATGTCCCCATGCATTTCATTTAAAGTCCCAAAACCTTCCCCAGTCTATTTGCCTTTAGTTGCCTTTAGTAAATCAACCCCACAGAGTACACACAGGGATTTTACTACAGGAATAGGTAGGAACTGTATATATAGTTAATTAAAATTGGCTGGAAGCAGGACAATAAGCAAGGCCAGATACAAATTTACTAGAGACAAAAAAAAAAAATCACAAGCTGGGGCTTTACTAAAATAATGAATACATTTAAGAGGATAGTGCAGTGTTAAACTGGCCAGCATCAGGACAGTATTAGAACTACATGGCTCAACTGGTGTATACCTAATCTTTATTTTATCTGTAAGGATAGGGTGATGCAGTAAATGTGAGTGATATAATGTGAGGTGGTTTAGGTGCACACTGTTCTTGCACTTTATGTTCTTTTCAAACGATGCAGTGGTGTGTTGTAAACAAAAGACAGCTTAAAAAAGCAGATGTTTATAATAAGGGAATGATCTGTCTTGAACATCCAAACCCTATCAACATAACTCACAAAAGAAATGAAAAAAAAAAATCAAAATGCCACCCTAAGACAAAGTCCCATTTTAGGGGAAGACTTGTAGCAAAAAAAAGCAATTTAACCCAAAATAAAAGGTCTATCAAAATACAATAAAACCAATATACCCCCAAAATAAATTGAAACCACAAAATACCACCATCTAAAAAAATGACTATTTTTAAAGAAGTCTTTTAGCAAAAGGAAATGTTTGCCATGGATGGGACAGCTAAAAGTTACCTCTGACCTTATGTTAACCACAAAAAAATGAAAGACAAAAAGCCCCCAATAATAACAAAAAAGGCAGCAAAGGTGTTCAAAAAAAGTACAGATTCCTAACCGAATATAATCTCTCCCTATGCAGTTTGTCAACGTTCCCTGTACTTTCCCTGCAACAGTCTCCTTTTTTTGCCCTTCCAAGAATGCTTTCTGTAGTTCAAAGGCCATGTAGTGCATTCAAAAAATATTCCTGAAGAATCTTCAAAAGATGTGCCTAGCCTGTGAATCTCAAACCTGCAGGATTTATCTCAAACCCATGATAAGGCAAACCAAACCTCATGCTTATCAAGACCTGTACAGGAAACAGGATTTTCATGATTTTATCTTCTCAGAGCTGAAATCCAAAAAGTAGATTCTGGGTCTGAATGATTCCTGAACATAGATAGATCCATCCATCTGGAGAAAAACACAGATTAAGACATTGTCAGGGGGAGTACTGTGATCTCTGTATAAATAACAGTAAGAGCCCTTTCACATTGGGGCTGCTCGAGCATTAGCGGTAAAGCGCTGCTAGTTTAGCGGCGCTTTACCGCTGTCATAGTGGCGCTTTGGTGCCTCTATTCGGGCAGAAGCAGGACACTTTTGACACCTAAGAAGGAGTTAAAAAGGGGTTAAAAGCACCAGCATGCAGCGCTTCTGAATCGGTGTACAGCCGCTTCGGAAGTGCTGCCCAATCATTTCAATGGCAGGGGCAGTGGAGGAGCAGTGTATACACCGCTCCCGTGCTGCCCCAAAGATGCTGCTTGCAGGAGTTTCTTTTCCTCTCCTGCAAGCGCACTGCTCCAGTGTGAAAAGACACACTGACTTTCATTGAGAGGTGGTTTTCAGGTACTGAGCAGAGGCTATTTCCAGCGCTGCAGCGCTTGAAAACTGCCCCAGTGTGAATAGGATGTAAGTGTTACACCTACACATTACTTTGCATATATACACTTGACAAGCAAAACTATATCTGGTGCTAGGTACTCTTTAAATCAGGCCTGGCCTTGTTATTCTTTATTGCCCCTATCTCTGTCTGTCCATTTTTTTAAAAGAAGAAAACACTAATCTGCTAGAGACAAATAACCTATATAGCTGGGCAAGATCTTATATTTGTATGGCAGGCAGGCAGCTGTACTGTAGTAACTTCTGTAATCCTGGCTTCTGCTGGTAGTGCTACTAGAAAGACTTAATAATATCCCAGAGGCAAAGATGAAACACTTTTACTGCAGTTACTTGTTATGGATATCGTTTGAAGTCAGTCTTAAGATATCTTTATTTCTCTACCAGAAAACTCCTTTTTCACTTTGTTCTGTCATGATGGCTCTATTTTATTTAATTTCAAGATGCACTACTGAGAAAAAAAATGTATTAAACCTCAAAACTTTTCTCAGCAATGAAATCTTTATAGCAAGTAATGAAGAAAAACATCTAAGAAATTGGACATAGTTTTATGTGCTAACATGTTGCATGAATTGCAGTTCCCCTAGATAACAATATACAGTACATTTGATTTCAGTTTTGCAACAGTTATCTATAAAACAAGCAAAAAAAACAAATTACCTTTTTCAAAATGCTATTCTTTTACAGTCTGTTCAGTTAAAGGTTATCAAAATTTTACACTTATTTTTAACAATGCCACAAATTCATAATACCTGAGTTATTATTAGCTGGGATATTAGAGAATGATGGGTATAGGTAAGTTCTTGGATCTGGATAAATGAATGCAATTGGATGCCTGTAATTGTCTTCTAGTCTGTACAAGATAAAAGTTACACCCGGAATCTGTAATTATCAGTTTTTTTTGGTGTGCAATAACTTCCTGAGGAGGGATGAAGACCTTTGAATATAATGAATTTTATGTATTCTTTTATACAGTACTAGAGTTAGAACATACATGGTTATCAAGAGATCAAACTTTCAGATAGACAAGAAAGATATCAGAATCAATTCATGAGCGTAGTGATCTCTGTTTTAAACTATGTTACTTAAAGTTTCAAAACTCATTGGAGTCTTCAAAACGTTATTGAATGACAAGAGCTGTACTTCCACAATGTCAAATACAACACCATTCAGAAATATTTTGCTTGTCACTAAACTCTCAGACATTTTACTAGTGATCTCATATACAGTTATATTACTCTGCTACAGTGTTTGCTTCCACAGTCAGACTCACAATATATGGGTTTCACAAGCTACGTGATCAGTCCCTAACTGAGATATCATTCTGGACATGTTGTCCTTTTGACCCAGCTAATAGATGAGTGCAGCTTCACACTCATTGTGAGAGTCTGACCTGCTCACACATAACCCGTGCCTGGATCCGGTGTGGTCATTGTGACGAACTGCTCACCTGGCTTGCATTCAGTGAGCAGGAGCCACAATACTACCATGTGGACCTGCATTCGGGACTCTGTAAAGTACAGCCGAGGACATCCTGAAAGGCCAGAACGGGCCTGGAGCCTGGTGACTACCCCCAAAAACATCAGTGACATCAGGGAAGAGGAGTCTGCCATGGCCAGGTCAGGGACCTGGTATCTGTAAGTACTTCCCAGCATGAACCAGATAAAGTCCCTGAAATTCCAGCCACCTCTTTGTTAGTAGCCATCCCTCTCTGGAAGGAGCCAGTGTCAGAGGGTGCACCCCTGGGTGAGCCAGAGGGGGAAGGCGAGGACAGGGCCCTAGATTGGGGTTCTCCCAGACTGTAAGCTGACTTTAGTTCCCCGGAGAGGTTAACAGAACGGTTATCTCCTGATAGCAGCACAGAGAAGGAATGGGAGACAGGAGGTTCCCAGGTCCCGGAAGTACCATCCGAGGGAGAAGAAGAGCCAGAGTCTGCTGGGAGGCCCAGAGACACAGCAGGAACCCCCATCAGTCACAGACAACTTTTTGTCTGAGTACATTCCCCCACCCAGACCAGAGCAGCTGAATACTGGCAGTGAGTGCAGAGGTCCCCTGATGCCTGTGTCCTACCCAGGAAAGGAAGGCCAAGGGAGCTGCCCCAATTTTCCCAGTTCCAGCTGGAACTTCAGTGAAAGGTTGCTCTGGATTGGGTGTGGACTTTCCCTATGTCCCTCCTGAAACCACGGACATCATTGATTGCTCACAGGGAGAGTGGGAGGATGAACCAGTTGGGAGTATCTACACGTCCCTAAGCCACTGTGGATGCTAGAGTGTGAGCAGACCTGGGCCCACTTTGAGGACATTGGGAAGGAATGGGGGCTGGGGATGCCTATCTATGAGGAGTAATGGTTGCCAACGTGGGACGGCCTACAAAGAGTCACTTTGTCTCCATCAGGGAGGAAGGAGACGGCAAGAAGAGATTGCCTGAAGTGCACTTTTATGCTTGAGGGGACTGTAGGAGGTACAATCATCATAAAAGTGGGCACATGGACTGCTGGAGAGATGCAAAGTGCATGTGTTTCCTTTCCCTGACTTTGCAGGATCAGACCGGCTTGCCACCCTGTTGTGCCCAATGGATGGACCCTTTCCTATTGCAAGGACACTTAGGGTGAGGTCTGTTCCTTGAACTAACTCATTAAGGAGCATGTTTATTCAGGGAGGGGCCCCTCCCATCAGGAACTCTGAAGAGGATTGTTGTTTCTTATGCTGTATCTTTTCTCTCCTTAATGTTCTGTCAGAAGGTTTATAACCTCCTCCTGACAGAACTACAGATGAAAATGCATTTTGAAGTGACCTGTGTGTTTCATTGCTGTTATTATTTCTGTCGGCAGGTTTATAACCCCCTCCTGACAGAAACTTTGTAAAATGTACAGGTAGCTGGTAGGATAGGATGCTTGTTGTGTTGTTTCCACAGGACCCTTTCAGATGGGACAGCTGTCTATCTATCTCCAGCTGGAGCCATGGATCCTGTGGATGGAGGGTTTTCCTTGAGGGGGAGATTCTCTGGTCTATTGTATTTGAAATTCTGTTTAGTGGTAGGGATGTTGTAGTTAGTTGTGTAATGTAATGTACATTATGTAAATACTGAGAGAAAATAATTTTATATTTTTGTATGTATTTATTTGTACAAATCCCTGTCCAAGTTTGTTCCCTTTTTTCCCTTCCAATTTATTATATGGCATGCACTTGCTCCTGGGCCGAGGAGTTATTTTTTCCTAAATTTACCAGCCAAGGGACTGGCAGGAAGTGGGGGGGGGTACGTGTAGCACCCTCTAGGTAGGTAGGTGCTAGAGGTTAGATTTTTCTGTACAGTATGAAAATTTAGGCAGGCCTAGCTGGTGGCTTGCTTGTTTTCATTCTAGGCTGGGAGTGGCTCAGGGTAGGGCTGGGTGACTCAAATGTGATGTCATCAGGACCTCCCACTTCTTTCCAGAAGCTTCTAGTGTTTTCTGGAAAGAGAGGTGGGTGTAGCCACCTGGGGTAGTTTGAGGAGCCCTGACCAATCCCCAACCTGGATGGGCAGGGGGCTGGCCTCCTTAAATACCTAGAGTCGGGGCGCGTGGCTACAGCCAAGATGGCCGGACATGCTTAGACAGAGCTCCGGCTGCTGCCACTAGAATCTGTTGCCATCCTGCCTCTATCCAGCTCCATACTACACATCCTTTAGCTCCCTAAGTGTCCAGATTTCAAAATGAGTAAGAGGGGCTCCATATCTGCCGTGGAACGGCTTAAGGACTTTGCTAGAATGGACAAACAAGATGGTTACTGCAGCCCTCCACACACATGAGGAGCAGCGGAGTGACCTCTACAGAGACACCCAAGACCAAAAGCAACCTGGGTAAGCTCACCCTGGAACAAGTCCACAAACAGCTGCTGAATGCAATAGAGGCTGGCAACACCCCCATTACAGGGAAAATGGATGAAATCAAAGTGGACATAGGTCTGCTAAGGCATGACATGCAGAAAGTGAGAGAGAGAGTAGCTGAGTCTGAACTGAGGATCTCCTCCTTGGAAAATTATTTTGCCCACTGCCCACAAAATGTCTGCTGCTGAGAAACAGATCTCCTTCTGGTGTCATAAAGCTGATGACATTGAGAATTGGCTGAGAAGGAACAATCTCAAAAAAATAGGTCTTCCTGAGAGAGCTGAGGGCCCGAACCCTGGGGATTTTATTGAAACATGGCTGACACGCCCCTTTCCAGATGCAGAATTCTCCAATGCCTTTGCTGTGGAACGAGCTCATAAGGTGCCAGCACAACCACCTCTTCCTGGTGCACCACTGCGGCCATTGCTGGCCAGAATGCTTAACTGCAAAGACCGGGACCTGGTACTGAGAAAGGCGAGGCAGATTGGCCAGATCAAGTTTGAGAACATGGTGGTGTCCATCTTCCCTGATTTCTGGGTGGAGCTTCAAAAGCAAAGGGCTACGTTTACAGATATCAAGAGTAGAATGAGGGAAATCGGGATCATTTATTCCAAGGCATACCCAGCACGACTCAGGGTGATCGACGGCAGCAAAGTGCATTTCTTTCATACACCTGAGGCTGCTCAAGATTGGTTTGCTACAGATGGCAGACCTTCATGATTCCCACTGGCAGTTGTTCCTATGTGAGGAGGTCAGGTTGAGTGTACTTACTTTGCACACATTTACAAGCTTGTGCCCTTGCTGTCTTGCCTGTTGCAAACAGTGACGACCGTTATCAATTTTATTAAGACTGCATACATTTTTCCACATTCTTCTTCTCACTCATTTATCTCTATAAAACTTTTAACATTGGAAACAAGCTATGTTTTTCCACTCTCATGAGTGGCTATATACCTGATACTTGAGGCAGGGTTTGCCTTTGAAACGTTGTCCTTTACTGCCACCTGTTGATGGAAAACATCATTGCATCAGTGCCTAGTATGGTGGGCCTCTCAAGTCTGCTATATAACTCCCCACTTGGCCAGCTATGTTTTCTACACATTCTTATGTTCCCTAGCACTTTCACATTGTGAGTCAACATGAGATTCCCCATCCTACAATGGCTTTATACTTGACTACTTCGGGAACTGCTTTATGTGGAATGTCTGTTGTAACATAATGTTGTTTGTCCACCTTGTACTGGGAATCCAAACGGCACTGGAAATTGTCTACAGCCCTGCATGGACTGGCTACCCCCCAAAAAAAACTATTTATATCACACCAGGAGGGGAAGAGGTGGGCCTTTCACTATAAGAATTAATTTGTTATATTTCTACCACCCTTATACTTTAAGCCTGACACTAACGTATCCTCAGGTTATTGTGATATGCAAATTTACTGTTTTCTAGAGAGCTGATTCGGCGGCAACACCCACGTATTGTTCACGCATACACGATTGAGATGCGTGGGCAATGCTCTGTTACAAATGAGTTCCAAATCCTTTCTCATGAAGTGTAATTCTTCCACCTCGTGGAAGTCTAGATATCCTTTATTTCAATCCTATTGGATTGTTTACCTGTTAAGTTTGTGGTTTAATTAATCTGCTGATACACAGTATAGCATACAAATGGACAATTTCATGTATATGTGCTCCATGTGTGATCATCCAATATTTACACCCTAAGCTGAATTATGGCAGGTGACTGTAAGGTTATGTCTTGGAATGGGATAGGATTGGGTGCCCTACTCAAGAGATCACAGGTGTTCTCCACGATTCTTAAAGCTAAAGCACAAGTTATATGCTTGCAAGGAATGCATATGACCCCAGAGCATATTGAACAAATTCAAAAACCATGGGTACAGTGGTCGGGCCATTCATTTCACACTTCTTACTCTAGAGGGGTTTCTGTGTTGGTACAAAGAGAGGTCCCCTGCGAATGTATCCATTTTAAAAATGACCTGAAGGGACAATATGTGTTTATCTGTACTCAGTTACACGCTCTTCCTTTCGTTGTGCTTGGAATCTATAACCCACTCCCAACTAATTTAGATATACTTAAGGAAGCAATGGTATTTGGAGCCTTATATCCTGAGGCACATGTGCTGTGCATGGGGGACTTCAATCTTCTTCTGGATCCCTCCATGGACAGACATGGGGACACGTTGGGGGTTCCGCCGGGTGTGGCAGCCTTTAAAGCCCTCATCACGAAGTTTGGCTGGCGGGACCTTTGGCGCAATTTGCATCCTCAAACCCGTGCATTCTCCTGGTCTATTCCGGACAGGAGCACTCTGTCCAGAACTGATTGAGCTTTGGGCAATGACAGACTCCTACCCAAAATCACCTATGCGGATTACCTCCCAAGGGGTATTTCTGATCATTTCCCTCTAGTACTACATATTGATGTAGGGACTGAGGGAATTCATAGAGCATGGAGGGTTCAGTCTTTCTAGTTGTCACAGATAGGTCCTAATGACAGTATCCCAGATCAACTAAACGTTTTCTTGGAGGCACATGGGGAAAACAGAGATCTGCTTTTTTTGGGACACCTTAAAGACATACCTGAGAGGTGCCTTGAAGTCCGCTATCTCCTATATTAAAAAGACTTCCCATAAGGAGGAAGAAGATCTCGCTCAAATATATAGAGAAGCAGAAGCGGTATATCTGGTCTCCCCTACTGCCTCAAACAAAATGCATTGGGAATAGGCTTCCCGGATGTACTCGGCACATATGGTTGCCAGTGCTAAGAGGAAAATCTTTTTTTTACAGCAAAAGTATTTTGATTATGGCAACCAGTCTAGCCACCTCTTGGCTCATATGGCCAAACAGCAAACTACAAGTTCAGCTGTCTCTAAAATAGTAAGGGCCGATGGTACAGAAGCTTGTATGGCAAAGGATATTCTGGGTTGTTTTTATGACTTTTATATTAACATGAATGCTACCACTGTTACACACTCAAGGGAGAATATAGATAAGTATTTATCTGAACTGCAGTTCCCCACCCTCACTCAATAACAAATCTCAGTTTTAGACTCAGAGATTACGGAGGATGATGTTAGGGAGGCTGTGGCTTTGATGGCTGCAGGAAAGGCCTCTGGTCCAGGTGGCCTCCCCGTCAAGGTCTACAGCACCTATATACATCTGCTGGCACCTGTGCTGACACGGATTTATGCCAAAGCATTTCAGGAGAAAAGGTTACCATCAACTATGTATGCCGCCACAGTGGTACTTATTCTGAAACCTGACAAAGATTTGACAGATTGTGCTTCATTTCGTCCCATCTCACTTTTGAATATAGATTGTAAAATACTTGCAAAGATTTTGGCCAAACGTCTTAATGAAGTTATACTTAATATCATACACCCGGATCAAACTGGCTTCATGCCAGGGAAGTCCACATCTATTAACATACGTAGAACTCAATTAATAGTTCAGCTTAGAGAATATTTACCGGATACATGTGTCTTGGCCTCGCTGAACACAGCAAAAGCCTTTGACTCAGTCAAATGGCCTTTTTTGCAGGCTGCCCTCCAATCTTTTGGCTTTGGGGAAAGATTTTGTACATGGGTATCTATTTTGTACGCAAAACCTACCTTCGAACTATTAGTCAATGGGTTCTTATCTACACCTATATCACTTAACAGGGGTACCCAACAGGGTTGCCCTTTGTCACTGCTCCTTTTTGCGGTAGCCATTGAGGCAATAGCCCTGACATTTAGGCAATCTCCTTTAGTGAAAGTTATCTTACTTGGAGATAGGACTGATGTAATTGGTCTGTTTGCGGATGACCTTATACTTTATCTACAGGATGCAACACAGTCCCTAACCTCTGCTATGCAAATAATAGACACTTTTGGAGAATTTTCAGGCCTAAAGATAAATTGGCCAAAGTCTGCATTAATGCCTTTATACCCTCAGGTTTATTAAGGCAGTGGTGTGGCGATCCCGCTTAAAATAGTTGCCTCATTTAAATATCTAGGAATCCATATTCAATGGGCTTTGAATGCAAACGAATGAGCTAAAAGATGGACTTGCCCCTGGCTGGGCCCCCCTCTTCTATGTTTTCTTCTTTCTCTTCATTTCTTCTTCTTTCCTAAAATACTGTCTCCCTTTTACTCCTCAAAGGAAAAGTGTCCTTTAACACAAAAGTGCACTTATCCTTTTCTTTTCCATTATTTTTATCTAGCCCCCTTTCTCTCCATAGATACTTAACTAGTAGAGATCCGCGCTATAGACGAAAGACGTCTACAGCGCGGATCTCAATCTCCGGGACGACGTCTATTGACGTCCGCCCCCTAACACGCCCCCTGCGCGCTCTCACGAGCGGCGGCGGCGCGCGCGCGCCGCCGCCGCACGCTGCGTGGGCGTGCCCGCGGGTCGGGCGGACTCGATGTCCGCTCCTGACCCGCGATCGCCCTACAGAGCTGTAGAACGGGGAACCGCCGATGTAAACACGGCGGTTCCCCGTTCTGTGAGAGGGGGACAAGCAGATCTACTGATCCCTGTCACTGGGATCAGTTAGATCTGTTATGTCCCGGCCAGCCCTGCCCCCCCACAGTTAGAACACACCCAGGGAACATTGTTAACCCCTTCACTACACCCTGCAGGTTAACCCCTTCACTGCCAATGACATTT
>BLSH010024108.1:267857-282601 GCA_018402905.1 Glandirana rugosa
ACAAGACGTTTGTAGACCTTACACAAGTGATATAATATCACTGTTCTGCAAACATCTGCAAACTGTGTTTGAAATTATAGCAGAGCGAAATTATATACCTGTTCTTCTCTATGCTGTAGTTTCACACACACACACACATTCCAGATGTTTGCAGAACAGATGTTCAGTTATTCCTGGTTTTTGTTAAAGTGACACACAGACGTTACAGATGTTTGCAGAACAGATGTTCAGTTATTCCCGGTTATATTTAAAGTGGCACACAGACTTTACAGATGTTTGCAGAACAGTAGTATGGTTTCTCCCGGTTTTATTTAAAGTGACACACACAGTTTCCAGATGTTTGCAGAACAGTGATATGGGTTCTACCAGCTTATTTATACTTTTTTGACACAGTTTGAAGATGATTTTAGAACAGTTATATGGCTTCTACCGTTAATTAATACTTTTCAGACCCAGTTTGAAGATGATCCACATTCACCTCCATTTTTGCTTTTTTTATGTTTTTATTTTTTAAAAAATATTTAAAGTTATTTCCCTGTCCCCATTTCTTTGTAGGGCACTTGTCCCACCCTTACCCCCATTTTCCTTCCTTTTGCAGACCTCTAGGACCTTCCTGGACTTTTTACAGCAATTTTCAGAACTTTCATTAAAATTACCAGAACCCCGGACCCGAACCCAGACTTTTTTTGAAAAGTCCGGGTTCGGGTCCGGGTCCCGGACACCCCAAAGTTCGGTAGGGACCCAAACTTTACAGTCCGGGTTCGCTCAACTCTATCCAAAACCCCTTCCATTCCCTTATCTCCAATTATTTGCAAAATATTGACCTAAGGCATGTGTTTGGTAGGATTTGGCAAGCATTGGGACAGTGTGTGAACACATGAATAGGCAAAAACAGAGAGTAACAAGGCAGGTCTTACTTTGCAATAAAAAATAAGTTTTATTATCCGTAATGTCACATAACTTTAATTCGTGTTACTATAATGCTTCCATAGCTTGTAATGTTTGTGATGTAAAGCTTTGTCCGTGTTTATCCCCCCTCCCCCAGTAGTCAGTCGATTGAGCTTGTCCTCTTCCCTCGGTGTGATAGCTATTTTATAACTCATTCTCAGTGCTCAGCATAGTTCTGCACACTGAATACAAGGCTATCAAGCTGCAATGCATTCCCCCTGGCATTTTAGTGTGCTTAGGAGGAACATGGGCAATGTCCAACTCTGCTGCAGGAAGCCTGTCAAAATATTTGGCAGGCTGTGACTGGACAAGGTTAAGGCTGGGTTCACACTGCAGCGATGCGGGAACCCTGCAAATCCACTGTGGGTTCCCGCATCGCATGTCTCTGGGCGGCAGTTCACACTGCCATATGCGAACTGTGGGGAGTGTTAATACAATGTTAATGACACCCCCAAATCAGTGTGCATATCGCACTGCGAACTGCAAACTCGCACAGGAATCGGATCGCATGGCGTGAACCACCATGCAATCCGATTCTGACCCTGCGAAAAAAAAGGGTCCTGTGCCAGTTTGCTCTGATTGAAATGCAAATTCAGCCGTACAATCTCTATGGCTGAATTTGCATCGCACAAAGATCGCATATGGTTCACGCTGCAGTGCGGTGCGAATTATATGCGATCTCTGAGATCGCTGCAGTGTGAACCGAGCCTTAATCACTGTACTAAGTGTTACTGGAGTTTAGGGCCCTGTATGTTCAGGGAATGAGGGAATGGTCACCTACCTAAACTGTGCATCTTATAAGACCTTTTTGGAGAATAAATCACAGTTGATCTCCTATTGTGTCAGTTTTAGTTAAGTAAGCTAACTGGAAAATCTGTCTGGTGTAAATAATCACTTCAGTGCTTACACAAGCTGTCACAAAAAGGATATTTATAGTTTCAACAGCCAAACCAGAATGTTATGTCAGACACAAGATCACAAATGTTTACAATGATTGGACAGTGTGTAATAGATTTGTGCATGGCTGAAAAATTAGGGGTTTTTTTTGTTTTAAATTTTTTTCGTTTATTTATTTTTTCGGAAATTCGAAAATTTAAAAAATTCGGAATTCGGAAATTAAAAAATTCAGAATTCGGAAATTAAAAAATTTGTAAATTTGTGGTAATTCGGCAATTGCGGTAATTGCGGTAATTCGGAAATTCATGATAATTTGGCAATTGCGGTAATTCAGAACATTGGCAATCGGAACAGCCGAAAATCTGAAATTCTGAAATTCAGAAATCCAAAAATTCGAAAATAACTAAGAACATTTGAAATAATAATTAACGAATAACTATTAAATCATAGGTATTAGAATTTCCTTGAAAGTTTGGCTGTTAGTGAACTTAAATATGAAATGTATCACTAATAGCCATATTTTCAAGAAAATTCCAATACCTATGATTTAATAGTTATTCATTATTATTTCAAATGTTCTTTCTTATTTCCAAATTTTAGAAATTTGGAAATAAGGAAGAAGATTTGAAATAATAAGTTATTAATTTATTATTTTAATTTATTATAAATTATAATAAGCTATTATTATTTAAAATGTCCTTCCTTATTTCCGACTTTTGCAGTTTGTGACTGTACATATGCATACTGTATGTATGTATGTATGTATGTGTGTATACTGGGTGTGTTTATACTGTGTGTATATTGTATGTATATTGTATGTATACTGTGTGTATACATACACTATGCATACAATATACACACAGTATATACACACCCAGTATACACACACACACATACCTACATATATACATACAGTATGCATATATACAGTCACACACTGCAAACGTCGGAAATAAGGAAGAACATTTGAAATAATAATAGCTTATTATAATTTATAATAAGTTAAAATAATAAACCAATAACTTATTATTTCAAATGTTCTTCCTTATTTCCGAAATTCGGAAATAAGAAAGAACATTTGAAATGATAATAGCTTATTATAATTTATAACAAGTTAAAATAATAAATGAATAACTTATTATTTCAAATGTTCTTCCTTATTTCCGAAATTCGGAAATAAGAAAGAACGTTTGAAATAATAATAACTGACTATTAAATTATAGGTATTGAAATTTCCTTGAAAGTTTGGCTGTTAGTGAACTTAAACATGAAATTTATCACTAATAGCCATCTTTTCAAGAAAATTACAATACTCATAATTGAATAGTTATTTATTATTATTTCAAATGTTCTTTCTTATTTCCGTATTTCCGAATTTCGGAAATTCAGAAATAAGGAAGTACATTTGAAATAATAAATTATAAATGTATTATTTTAACTCATTATAAATAATAATAAGCTATTATTATTTCAAATGTTCTTCCTTATTTCCGAATTTCGGAAATTCGGAAATAGGGAAGAATATTTAAAATAATAAGTTATTAATCTATTATTTTAACTTATTAGCCTATTATTATTTATAATAAGTTATATTATTATTTCAAATGTTCTTCCTGTGTGTGTATACTGGTTGTACATATACTGTGTGTATATTGTATGTATATTGTATGTATACTGTATATACACACCCAGTATATACACACATACATACATACAGTATGCATATATACAGTCACCGCAAAAGTCGAAACTAAGGAAGAAAATTTGAAATAATAATAGCTTGTTATAATTTATAATTATTATTATTATTATTATTATACAGGATTTATATAGCGCCGACAGTTTGCGCAGTGCTTTACAATATTAGGGCAGACAGTACAATTACAATACAATTCAATACAGGAGGAATCAGAGGACCCTGCTCGTTAGAGCTTACAATCTAGGAGGGAGGGTTAAATGATACAAAAGGGCAGTAAACTGTGGGGGATGAGCTGATTGAGAAAAAAGGAGTGTAGTTATTAGTTATTAGTTATTATTAATAAGTTAAAATAATAAATGGAAACCTTATTATTTCAAATCTTCTTCCTTATTTACGAATTTCCGAAATTCGGAAATAAGAAAGAACATTTGAAATAATAATAAATAACTATTAAATTATAGGTATTGGAATTTTCTTGAAAGTATGGCTATTAGTGATAAATTTTATATTTAAGATCACTAACAGCCAAACTTTAAAGGAAATTCCAATACCTATAATTTAATAGTTATTAGTTAGTCATTATTTCAAATATTCTTAGTTATTTTCTAATTTTCAGATTTCCGAATGTCTGAACTTTGGATTTTCGAATTACCGCAATTACCACAATTGCCGAATTACAGCGATTCGGAAAAACAAAAATTCGGAAATTGAAAATTCGGAATTCGGATTTCCGAATTTCTGAATTTCGGATTTCCGAATTACCGCAATTACCGCAATTGCTGAATTACCGTGATTCGGAAAAACGAAAAGTTCGGAAATTGAAAATTCGGAATTTGTCCGAATTGCTGAATTTTGCAAAATTCGGTAAAAACGAAATTCAGAACGAAACGAATTGCACAAGCCTAGTGTGTAACCAGCTTGGACAAACTGCAATTAAGGAGGGTGAGATGAGGAAGGCTTTATCTTGAAATAAAAATAGTAGTATATTATCTGAAAGACAAAAAAGATACAGGCATGCTGTGCATTGCCATGGCTCTATGTACCTTCAAAAAGCAAGCCCTAGCACTGTACGCTAACCACGCAAGCCAATATTCTTCCTCCTGTGCACTTGGTCAGTTGATCAGTTTGGAACAAGGAAGCACTGGAAATTTAGCAATTTTGCAGCTGAAGTTGAGCTTTGGAAACATTGTATGGCACCTTTTCAATGCTGAAGCTTTGAAAAAGAGTGCAAACTTTGATGTACAACACAAGATTTACCCAGCAGCAAACACCAAAAATTTTGCAGGTGAGGTTCAGCTGCTGAAACATTGTGTGAGCACTGGATTAGGGCAAGAGAAGTGGAAGGAACTTTTAATGGTGGCAGTTATGAAGAAAAATCAGAGGATCAGATGCATGTTGATCATCACCAGAGGGGATCCTGTCACCATCAGGAAGTGCAGCAAAGAGTTTTTTTTAGCACACCCTCAAGGTGCCACATTTTGGGCTCTGAGATAGTGGCAGTGGTTCTGCCATTTCATTTCTTTATTGGCCACTCAATAGCAATTTCTCTCTTTGAGGACCCAAATCCTGGGGGCCTTGCACAGGCATTTAAGCTTAAAACATCCCATTTTTCACAAGTTGCCTGCAACCCTGAGTCCTTAATGTCATTAAACTGTTGGCGCTATATAAATCCTGTATAATAATAATAGTTAAGGACAACAATGTTCTCAGCAATCTCACCTCATATAAAACACCCAGTGATAGAGATAGAAGGCACATGTTCCTGTTGGCTCCTTAGCGCCTTTCTTCACGCCATAATCACATTATTAAAGAGTTACTCATTGATGCAATGTTGCTGTTGATGCAGCTTCTGCACCATGACCAACAATGAGTTGCAGTACATGGGAATGTCACAGATTAGACAGTTGGAAAGCAGCTGATGTTGGCTCAGCATTTTTGCCAAGTGAGCCATGGCCAAGTATGACCAGCTAAAGTTCCCACAAATCCTCCTATCTCAAGGAATGATCTTCTGGAAGCAAGGGCATTTTGTAATGAACTTCTGCAGAAAAGATTGAGGGCATACTGTATGTCAGGCAAAGACTTTGTGTGACAAAAAGCCATAGCAGCAGAAATATACAAAATCTGAAACATTAAACTCCAACCCAATTTTTTTTAACCTAGCAGAAAATTTAAAAAATGGATACTTATGAAATGCAAGGTAATAAAAACCCAATAATATAATAAAAAAAACACAAAAGGGAGTCCACAAGGTTACAGCAACTACATTTGTTTCCATCACACACACTAACATGGTAGTCCTAAAAAGGACTGTTGGCTCTGTTGACTCTCTGAAATGTAAGCACAGGGGTAATTAACATTAATATATGTAGCCATGTAGTGCAATATTTACAGTATTTTATTTATTACAGGGGTGTGCTATATGTACTGTATATATGTACAGTATCTCACAAAAGTGAGTACACCCCTCACATTTTTTATTGTATTCTATCTTTTTATGTGACAACACTGAAGAAATTACACTTTGCTACAATGTAAAGTAGTGAGTGTACAGCTTGTATAGCAGTGTAAATTTGCTGTCCCCTCAAAATAACTCAACACACAGCCATTAATGTCTAAATCGCTGGCAACAAAAGTGAGTAGACCCCTAATTGAAAATGTCTGAATTGGGCCCAAAATGTCAATATTTTGTGTGGCCACCATTATTTTCCAGCACTGCCTTAACCCTCTTGGGCATGGAGATCCCCAGAGCTTCACAGGTTGCCCCTGGGGTCCTCTTCCACTCCTCCATGATGACATAACAGAGTTGGTGGATGTTAGAGACCTTGCACTCCTCCACCTTCTATTTGAGGATATCCCACAAATGCTCAATAGGGTTTAGGTCTGGAGACATGCTTGGCCGGTCCATCACCTATACTGCCCGCCTACTTTCCCTCAGATCCCTGCCGGGATAATGCTGCCACTCTGGTATATCTGGTACAAAGGGGGATGTTTCTGGGCACTGATGGTGGGGGACAGAATGGTGAGGGACTGAACAACGGCACAGATGAGGAGGAAAGAATAGCAGTGGACACTGATGGTGAGGGTCAGAATGGTGGGTACAGATGAGGAGGACAGAATGGCAGAGGATACTGATAAAAGGGGACACATTGGCAGGCATAGATTAGGAGGACAGAATGGTGGGCACTGATGAGATGGACATAATGGCCAGGGGGACAAAATGGTGGGCACAAAGTAAACAGAATGAGGACACAATGATGACACAGGATGTGATGTCAGTCTGTGCATAAAAAATGCTGATGAAAATTGATGGCGATGTGCATAAAAACTCACTAAAGGGCACATGAAAACCGATGTAAACGTATGTTTCTTCAAATGAAATCTGCATGTTTTTTCATCAGTTTTTATGCACGTATGGTGCGAACAAGGCATTAGTCTTTTTACATTCAGCCAGCGAAACACAAACAAGGTGGATGGAGGAATCTCCTGGTGGGACATTGTATCTTGGCAAGAGCACCTGCCACTGCCAGAATACACTAATCAGTGGCTACAGCTAACTGGTTGTGAACATTGATTAAGGAAATGTTCCAATATGTCCCTTCAACAGAAGTCGCCCAAATATCAACTTCTGTTAAGCAGAGACGGACACACACTGATAGCAATTTGGGAAGTCCCTACTGAACTGTCTGAATTTCTTTCAAATAGATTTTTATTGGGTTTTCCATGCTCAAACATACAACTTATGCAAGAAATGCAATTACAGACTTACATCAACCTGTTCATTCCGACTATTAAAGATCTAACGAATTTCCATTCCAGTTATAGCATTGTAATACACATATCTCAGTGAGTATAAAAACTCCTGTTTATGGAATGAGGAGAGAGAAAACATGAAGTTACATATGTAATTGCTCTGTCTCTCCCCCCCGGCAAGTCATCATCAAAAATGATTCTCAAAGCTCGCCCAAGTCCCAGGGGCCCCACCGGGAACTCGCTGCCCCTGAGGACTAGGCAGACAATATATTCTTTCCGCCAGGGGAGAGCCGAGCTTGTTTGCTCTGTTAACATAAGCCAAACATACCAGTAGCTTATATATGTGTATATTAAGTGTTATTAAAACTGTAACCCGTACTTTAGGGTAACCAGGAATAGATAGTAAAGAGTAAACTCAAGTAGTTAGAGGTTAGAGAAGAAAAGTGAGAGAAGAAGAAGAAGTAGAGAGAAAGGTAAAGAGTGCCTTTTACTTGCCTGTAGCTATCATCCTGCATCCATATAGTTCTCAATATAAACTCATGGTGATTCTCAGTCCAGTGGGAAGTTGTCTTCCCAGGCGCCCCACAGCCAGTTAAAGTGAGATAGTTTTTGGGTATTTTTTGCGAAGAATTTTTCATATGTGTACTGTGTTTGCGTCCTATATATCACTTCAGATATGTTCGAGGCATTTTTAGTTTTCCATTTGGAGGTTATTGTCAGTTTTGCTGCAATTAAAATATGAATTATTAGTGGCCTGAACTGAGGGGTGATTAAGTGTATACCTACATTCAGAAGTACCAGTTTGGGGTCTGGTTTAATTATTATTCCTGTGATTTTTGCAATAAGTTCAAATACACCCTTCCAAAAACTTTTAAGAGCCCTACAACTCCATAGTATGTGCAGGATTCCACCAGTCCCCCTGCACTCCCTCCAACACAGGTTAGAGGTGTTCTGATAGAATTGCGAGAGTCTTACAGGGGTCAAATATATTCTATATAATATTTTCAATGCTAATTCCCAGTGGTTCACGCAATGGGAGTGCTTTTGTTGGGAGATCAACGCTTTTTGCCATTCTTGTTTTGTTATATGAGTTCCTAGTTCTTTTTCCCAGTTCAGCATGTTAGATGTTTTGGTTAATTCTGCAGGGAAGTGGAGCTTATTAAAAAACCATGATAGACCCTTTTTTCTGTTTTTTTGTTGTGAGTTCATGTATTCCCAAGCTTCTTTATGTACTTTGTAGTGAAGATCCGTGTGTGGTCTATGGAGGTGCATTATTTGGTATGAGGCGTATGAGGGTGGTATAGATTGTTGGGATTTCATTTCTGTGTATGTTTTGGCCTCCTTGAATAATAATTGTGGTATTTTAAAGACTGGGATCAAATACTCATAGATTTGTAAGTTAAAGTCTTTGCATTCAAGTTGCCCTGATGTTGGGGTTGAGGCGTGCAATATGTTCCATGCATGTAATGTGGCCTCTACTGCAGGGATTTTGTTATAGTGGGGTGTAATTCCTGTTAAGGACGAGAGCAGTAGATGAGGTAGATGTCTGTTTCCTCTATGTGCCTCTCTACTAGCACCCACTGTTTATCTGAATTGGGATCAAAACACGCTTTGGCTTGATCAAGAAGCACAGCATAATGATGTTTCCTCAGGTCTGGGAGCCCCCCTCCTCCTCTAGTTTTTGATTTTAGTAGTATGGGGTAGGATAATTTAGCTCTTCCAGATTGCCACAGAAGCCTCCGGAAGATTTTCTCTGATTCTATAAAAAACTTCTCTGGAATTTTTATTGGCAAAGTCCTAAAATAATATAAGATTTTGGGTTGCATTATCATTTTTAGAGCTGCAATCCTACCCATCCATGAAAGTTCATGCTGATAGATGTGTTGGATGTCTGATCTCATTATATGCAATAGTTTAGGGAAGTTGGCCTCATAAGTGGAGACGGAATGAGCAGGTACTGTCACACCTAGATATGATAGGGATTTTTCTTCCCACTGGAATGAGAATTTTTGTTTGAGCCTAGATAGTACCCTGTTAGGTATACCTATAGGTAAGATACTCGATTTGGTAACATTCAACTTATAGTATGACAATGACCCAAACATATCTAATATCTCCATTACATTTTTCAGAGAAGACGCCGGATCGGTGAGAGTTAATACTACATCATCTGCAAAGAGTCCGATCTTATGAGATCGGCTTCCCACCTGAATTCCTGAGACTCCATTATGCGATCTAATGGCCTCCGCCAGGGGCTCCATCAGTAGAGAAAATATTAAAGGAGAAAGGGGACATCCCTGGCGGGTGCCATTGGTGATTTTAAATTTGTCTGAAAGGACGTTAGAGTTATATACTCTAGCTGAAGGCTTTGTGTAAAGTGCTGAAATCGCTGAAAGCATAAGACCCCGGATACCAAATTTCTCCATAGTGGCTTTAAGATACCCCCAGTGCACCCTGTCAAATGCTTTTTCCGCATCTAATGTCAGAATGACTGTGGGTGCACTGCGGGTATTTGTAAGATTAATCAAATTGAATAGGCGTCTGGTTCCATCTGGGGCTTGTCTATTTCGAAGGAACCCCACTTGGTTTGAGCTAATCAGTTGAGGGGTGTAAGGGGCTATGCGATTTGCAATTATTTTTGCGTATAGCTTTAGGTCTGTATTCAATAAAGAAATTGGTCTATAGTTCTGTGGGGAATCTGGCGTCTTCCCCGGTTTAGGCTAAGCAATAATTGTGGCCTGTAGCATTTCTTCCGGAAAAGAGGAGGAGTGAGCTGCTTGGTCAAAGAGTTTTTTGATTTGGGGGCCAAGGTTTGTGAGAAGTTTTGATAGTATTCAGCCGAAAAGCCGTCAGGGCCAGGTGACTTGTGTTTAGGGAGGGTGCGAATAGCATCGATAATTTCTTTTTCTGTGAATTGAGAATTAAGCTGTAGAGCTTCATCATCTGATAGTGTAGGAAGATTGATAGATTTAAGGAATGTCTCGATATTGGCGGTGTTGGGTTGTAATGTGTCTGGATCATCTTTGAGATTGTATAATTTGCTGTAGTATTTTGAGAAAGCATTAGCTATTTTAGAGGGGTGGAATACTTTTTCATTGCTATGGGGATCTTTTATCAAGCTGATTCTAGACATCTGTTGTTTTTTCCTGAGTTGGTTCGCCAGGATTTTACCTGCTTTGTTGCCATGTGCATAGTAAGTGGCTTTGGATCTTTTTAAGTAAGATTCATGCTCTGTTATAAGATGAAGTCTAAGTTGTTGTCTACAATGCACTAGTGCAATTTGGTTTTTAGGGGAAGGATCTTGTTTGTTTAGTGATTCCGCTGCATTTAGCTCTGAGATCAGAGTTTTACGTTTTGCCTCTCTCCTCCTCTTTTCCCTAGCAGCCGCTTGAATAAGCAGGCCTCTTATATAGGCCTTATGGGCACACCAAGTAGTCATTATATCCACTTCAGGAGTTTAATTTAACTAAAAAAACTCTTTAAGTGATTTGGTGATAGATTATTCATATGTCAGGTTGTTCAGGATATGAGTATTGTTCCTTTATAGGAAGCAAGGGTTGTAGGCAAATTTTTCCTGGATAGACAAAGAGGTGGGTGCATGGTCCAACCACGATATGGCATGAATTTCCGCTCTAGAGGTTCTTTGCATTGTCTCCAAGTCAGTCAAGAATAAGTCAATCCTAGAGTAAGAATTATGTGGGGCTGAGTAGAACGTGAAGTCCTTTTGTGTTGCGTTAATGCATCTCCATGCGTCGTGTAGGTTATGCTGCATAATAAATGATTTCAGTTCATACCTGTAGCCACCTATAGAAGGCGAGCAGTCCATATTCCTGTCCGCTACGCAGTTGAAGTCTCCACAGATGATGAGTGATCCTCTTTTGAGGCTGGTAACCTTCTTCATGAGGGACCAGAGAAACGCCGTTTGTCCTGAGTTAGCAGCGTATAAATTCACAAATGTGTAAGTTATGTTATTAATTTCACAAATCACAATGAGGTATCTGCCTTTCTTGTCACTGATGGAGTCCATTAAGTTAAAAGCCACTCGTTTGCTAAATGCTATCATCACTCCTGATTTTTTGACATCAGCACATGCTTCATAGATAATAGGGCAGTGTTTATGCGTGCATTTTGGGTGGGCGTCTTTAGAGAAGTGGGTCTCTTGTACACATATGACATCCCCTTTGAGGTGCAGCATTTCACGTCACAAGGAGGAGCGCTTGTATGGACTATTTAATCCATGGGCGTTCAATGATATGATTTCCAGTGTCATTGTAAGGTGATGTTAAATGCTCTTATTAGTGGCTTGGCCCATGTTTGTGCAGGGTGAAATTCTCCTTATTTACCTGTAGGTGGTAGCGAAGGTCCGGGAATATCAGATGATATGTAGAAACTCTTCTTCCGCATACAGTCCTTATATGGTCTTCTAGATGATTTCATTGGATGCCCGATGAAAGAGTCTGGCACAGAGGTGATAGAAAAAGTAGGAAAAAGTAGAACAATATAACAAATAAAAAATGTGAGGGAAGTCTCACAGTGCAAAGTCATTCGCTATATCACTGTGGGGGTCAAAGTTCCCCTGTGTTCCCCGGAGCATTTTCCAGCCAAAATGTTATGACAGTGCACAGCTTAAGGTCCAGTGATCTTTTCTTCCTACTAGTTAAGCTCTTTCCCAGCTAGGTGATAATCTTGCTGTCTGCATTTTGTTTGGAAGGGCCTCTTCTTCTGGTAATAGTGCCCATTGTCTCGCCAGCTTTAGCCCTTGTTCCAAAGTATGTATAACATGGGTGTGGTTGCCCTTAGTGATGATAATTTTTGTCGGGAACCCCCATGTGTATGGAAGGTTGTGGTTTTGAAAAAGTTTTGTAAGGGTTGCAAGGTTCCTTCAAGCTTGCATAGTGTGTTGTGAGAGATCTATATATATTGAGATGTCTGCATAGGGTTCAGGTAAGGCCTTGTGCTTTCTGGCTGCTCTCATCAGTTCATCTTTAATATGAAAGAAATGTATACGTGCTATAACATCTCTGGAAAATGTTTAGGTTTGGGGAGATGGTGGACTCTATCAATCACTAGCTCTCTCTCAGGGATATCTGGTAGGACAGTAGCGATAAAGTCCTGTACATACTTGCGCAGATCTGCTGGGGGGACCGATTCCGGTACCCCCTCATTTTTATATTGTTCCTTCTGTTCCTGTCCTCGATTTCTGCCATTTTGTTTTTAACTGCTTGTAATTCCTCATCAATATCGTTATGAGCTTCCACAAGTTCATTGTGGGCCGTAGCAAATTCTCCAATTTTGTCCTCTGTGTGGCTCACCCTGTCCCATAGCAGAGAAATGTCAGTTTTCAACTGGGTGACACAATCCATGATATCTCTATGCAGGGATCCCCTTAATGAAATAAGCATGTCTCTCATGGTTGTGTCGGTAAGGGGTAGCCCTGAAGTGGGGAATTGCTGTATTTGCTCAATAAACTCCCTGGCGTTGTCCTGCTCCCCCTCCTGCTCCCCAAGCTCACCTGGATATCTGTGCTCTACGGGGCATTTCTGGGATGCTTTCTGAGGGCTCTGGATAGGCGAATTGCTGGGGGATGTGCAGGAGCTGTGACCCGGAGAGGATGTGCGGTTCTGCCGTCTTTCCTTCACATCGCGTCTGTCTCCCGAGTCCCGTTCGGAGCCACACGTCCCGTCGCCATCTTGCAGCCCTGTCGTGCCTGCCGACCCGAAGAACTCCGTGAGTTTCCTCGGGCCGTGGGTGCCTTTTCTCTTGCCCATTTCACGCTGGATGGGTAGCTGGGTCGTTTGTGGAGGGTTCAAAGAAGTTTGGATGCTGGATGTCGCTTTTAGCCACTGGATGTGCGGGGATACTGGGAGAGCTCTCTCCTCACGCAGCCATACTCCTCAGCCGCCGGCCACGCCCCACTCAACTGTCTGAATTTCAGTCAGGGTATGACCAGCTTAAGCCATACTCAAAGCTATCAATAAAAAAGTAAAACTAAATGTGTTCAGCTGTGTGGTGGGCATTTCTACTACTGATAGCTTTTTGTGGCAATATGAAATTGTGCATGTCGTTCAGATTAAAATGTCAGTTCTTAATAAGAATCACCATTTCAAACAGGTATAGAATATTTATATCCTATGTTAAAATACACAGGGGGTCAGGGTAAAATGATTTCCAATTTTCTAGCCACAGACTCCCAAGTTGCATTGATGGATTTAAATGGGTTTCCAGGCCAGCTAGGATAAATAATTACTCAGAAAGAATGATCTGATTTCCCCTTAGGGTCTCTTCTTATTTGGATGCATCAATAACGATTCCAATGAGAGCATTTTGGGGGGAATGTGAACAAATTTCAGAATACACATTATTTTGTTTGCTTTATTTGAAGTACCAGAAGATCTCAGATGCATTTCAGTTGTGAAGGGTTTTTCACACAACACAGACATTACTCTTTATTGCAGGGATAGTTATGTATTATAGACTACCTAGTTATTATAAGCATTTTCCAAGCAAGCTCTGCTTGGTGCTTCAACAGTCTCTCTTTAGCCCATGCCTACCTCTAGTATATGCTCCAATATCCCCCCTCTCCCCATTTTCCAGTTTATTTAAAGTAATTAAATAATTCACTTGGATTCCAAAACATCCCGTATATCCAGTGATGCTGCTTCTTATAGCTTTATTTTAAAATAAATCGTCATCAAGGGTTAAAATCCAAGGATCCTAACTATGTAAATTAGAGTTTGTGCTAACTCTACAAATTAGTCATTTGTGGGGCTTTCTCATACAAGAACCCATTGAGAGATCATTCTGTTATGTTTTTCATGTTGTCAACCAGTCAAGTGCAGTTAATGATGCAAACATGAAGGTGAACATGAAGGTGAAGTTAACAATGATGCTGTTGTAACATCTAAGTTAATTAAAGCTTAACGTCAAGCAGATATAAAAAAAATCTATATGCTGTAATCTATACAATACATTAAAAAGTCATTGGATTTATTGTATTTTTACCTGTGTTTCTTTACTGATTGGTCACAGGCTGGAGGCAGGGAAGTGACCAAAATGTATTGCCTAACTACAGAAGAAGAAACTCTAGTCACCAACCCCACTGTTGTGTCTGCCAGGGCTGTGAAAATCTCTGGATTGCGTGGACAGAAATGAAAATCATTAGGCAGAAAAAAATGTTCTTATGTGTATGCCATGTCTATTTAAGCTGTTTGTCAGGACTTCAGTTTTAACAGAAACTAAACAATGCACAGATCAGGAATGTTCCAGTAGCATACAGTCCCAATGTTTTTTTTTTATTTGGCACAGAATTAGCAGTGGACTTTTTGTTCATATCTTCCAGCTTTTAAAAGGAGAGTATGGTTCATAATGTTCCTAAATCCCAGAAGATTATTTTATTTTGAGATTTATAAATTGGAAAAGCTTGGTGTATATGGGTGTTTTTTAAAACTAT
>BLSH010024108.1:282611-292795 GCA_018402905.1 Glandirana rugosa
TCTTTGTGTCCATTTTTATGTTATTTAGGTTACTGAAAAATTACATAACATATCTAATGTCGTATATCTAAAAAAAATATAGACGAACTGCAATTCGAAATTAATTGAATCTACAATGTTGTCGTAGTAACAATTGAAGTGGAAGTACAAGTGGAAGTACAAACGTAGTAATTGACGTGAACTGACCAACTGTTGTACTTTTTGTATTGTCTTACTAGAGAGTTACCCAAGAACATACTCTTTCGGGGTGTTTACTGATTAAACATCTCAATCGTGTTTGAGATTAAATGTATCAATCCTAGGAACCTAAAATTGGGATAAGTTAATTAAAGCTTAACGTCAAGCAGATATAAAAAAAATCTATATGCTGTAATCTATACAATACATTAAAAAGTCATTGGATTTATTGTATTTTTACCTGTGTTTCTTCACTGATTGGTCACAGGCTGGAGGCAGGGAAGTGACCAAAATGTATTGCCTAACTACAGAAGAAGAAACTCTAGTCACCAACCCCACTGTTGTGTCTGCCAGGGCTGTGAAAATCTCTGGATTGCGTGGACAGAAATGAAAATCATTAGGCAGAAAAAAATGTTCTTATGTGTATGCCATGTCTATTTAAGCTGTTTGTCAGGACTTCAGTTTTAACAGAAACTAAACAATGCACAGATCAGGAATGTTCCAGTAGCATACAGTCCCAATGTTTTTTTTTTATTTGGCACAGAATTAGCAGTGGACTTTTTGTTCATATCTTCCAGCTTTTAAAAGGAGAGTATGGTTCATAATGTTCCTAAATCCCAGAAGATTATTTTATTTTGAGATTTATAAATTGGAAAAGCTTGGTGTATATGGGTGTTTTTTAAAACTATTTTTAGCTTTATACAGACTAAGTAAGTGGGCCACAGTAATATTTTACCAGTTTACTAGGACAAGGATGTACAGTATATAAAATTAAAAGGAATAAAATCTGGAAATAAAGGAAATGTGAAAATAATTTTAAAGTGGGTGCAGGACAATAAAGAATCTGAAAGAATAATACAAAATGAAAAAAAGTAATAGTATACTAGATCAACATGTTTATAATACTGTGCACAATATTATTATGTGATGAATAATTTTCTACTATAAAATCAATAAAGTATTAACACATATCTGTTCCACAGAAAATGTTTTTGTAGCACATATATCTTTATCTGCATATATCATACAAATTTCACAGATATACTACTTTCAATGCATGCATCAAAAACATATATTTTTTCCAGATAAAAATGTCACCTTACCAGCATTGCTAGCTAGCTATCTGCAAATCTAACATTGTCAATTTAATTGGACCAAAATGATTATCTGACACAAAAGCTTGTACTACCTCATCAATGCACAGTAGGCAGTGAGCATTTTAGTGACTGAAGACTGAAAGATAGCACAGATTTTAATAAGAGGTCAGTGGAATTATGAAATTCTACTATGTAATTACCATAAGTATAAGGTGAGCTGGTGCATGTCAAATAAGTAAATTACAGTCATGAAGAGTTCTACTTGTATTGAAAAAAGGGCAATTGGATACAAATGCTACTGATCAAAATGCTTTAATTTAATTTGGTAACTCACAGTTTCTTATGCAATGGTAAGTAATTTAGAATTGTCCTTGTCATTATTATTATATATATATATATATATATATATATATATATATATAGTATCTCACAAAAGTGAGTACACCCCTCACAATTTTGTAAATATTTTATTATATCTTTTCATGTGACAACACTGAAGAAATCACACTTTGCTAAAATGTAATGTAGTGAGCGTACAGATTGTATAACAGCGCAAATTTGCTGTCCCCTCAAAATAACTCAACACACAGCCATTAATGTCTGAACCGCTAGCAAGAAAAGTGAGTACACCTCTACGTGAAAATGTCAAAATTGGGCCCAAATAGCCATTTTCCCTCCCCGGTATCATGTGACTCATTAGGGTTACAAGGTCTCAGGTGTGAATGGGGAGCAGGTGTGTTAAATTTGGTGTTATCGCTCTCACTCTCTCATACTGGTCACTGGAGGTTAAATATGGCACCGCATGGCAAAGAACTCTGAGGATCTAAAAAAAAGTATTGTTGCACTACATACAGATGGATTAGGCCATAAGAAGATTGCCAAGACCCGGAAACTGAGCTGCAGCACGGTGGCCAAGACCAGGCATCGCCATGGTCAACCAAAGAAGTTGAGTGCACATGCTCAGCATCATATCCAGAGGTTGTCTTTGGGAAATAGATGTATGAATGCTGCCAGCATTGCTGCAGAGGTTGAAGGGGTGGGGTGGTCAGCCTGTCAGTGTTCAGACCATGCCACACACTGCATTAAATTGGTCTGCATGGCTGTCGTCCCAGAAGAAAGCCTCTTCTAAAGATGATGCACAAGAAAGCCTGCAAACAGTTTGCTGAAGACAAGCCGACTAAAGACATGGATTACTGGAACCATGTGCTGTGGTCTGATGAGACTAAGATAAACTTATTTGGTTCAGATAGTGTCAAGCGTGTGTGGTGGCAACCAGGTGAGGAGTACAAAGACAAGTGTGTCTTACCTACATTCAAGCATGGTGGTGGGAGTGTCATGGTCTGGGGCTGCATGAGTGCTGTCGGCACTGGAGAGCTACAGTTCATAGAACTTCAGTTCAGGGAACCTTGAATGCCAACATGTACTATAACTTACTGAAGCAGAGCATGGTTCCCTTCCTTCGGAGACTGGGCCACAGAGCATGATAACGACCCCAAACACACCTCCAAGATGACCACTGCCTTTCTAAAAAATCTGAGGGTAAAGGTGATGGACTGGCCAAGCATGTCTCCAGACCTAAACTGTATTGAGCATCTGTGGGATATCCTCAAACGGAAGGTGGAGGAGTGCAAGGTCTCTAACATCCACCAGGTCCATGATGTTGTCATGGAGGAGTAGAAGAGGACTCCAGTGGCAACCTGTGAAGCTCTGGTGAACTCCATGCCCAAGAGGATTAAGGCAGTGCTGGAAAATAATGGTGGCCACACAAAATATTGATACTTTGGGCCCAATTCGGACATTTTCATTTAGGGCTGTACTCACTTTTGTTGCCAGCAGTTTAGACATTAATGGCTGTGTGTTGAGTTATTTTGAGGGGACAGCAAACTTACACTGTTATACAAGATCTACACACTACTTTACATTGTAGCAAAGTATATTTTTTTCAGTGTTGTCACATGAAAAGATAGAATAAAATATTACAAAAATGTGAGGGGTGTATATATAAATTACATTTTCTAGTGAAGGCACATAAAGATATTTGATTAGTTAAGCCATGGTTTTTTTTTCTATAAACTAACCCAAGCATTATAGGAAAACTTTATGAACTCTCCTTATAGGTATTTACTATGGGACATATGCACTTGTGCAGCAAACGATGCTTTACTAAGTTATTGTATTGTTTCAGGTATCATGTTGTAGTACTGGCCTTTTAAAACAGTAAGCATTTTTAAACAGCCTTTTACAAGAAAAGAAATATCACATGGAGGATGGAATTCTTCAGGTTGGGAAGGACAAGGGGCTGTGGGAGAATAGCAGATGAGAGGAGCTGAAAGAGGATATCTGTCTAGTCAATGCCTAATGAACAACAAAAAGGAGAAGAGTTTGAACAAATAAATATAAACGCCATAAACCAATGTCCATAGTTTGTAGACGCCATAACTTTTGCGCAACCCAATCAATATACGCAGATTGCGATTTTTTTTACCAAAAATATGTAGAAGAATATATATTGGCCTAAACTAATGACTACATTTGTTTTTTATTTTTTATTTTTGGATATTTATTATAGCAAAAAGAAAAAAATATATTGTTCTATTTTCAAAATTGTCACTCTTTATTTGTTTATAGCGCAAAAAATAAAAAGCGCAGAGGTGATCAAATACCACCAAAAGAAAGCTCTATTTGTGGGAAAAAAAGGACGCCAATTTTGTTTGGGTACAAAGTCGCACGACCGCACAATTGTCATTCAAAGAGTGACAGCGCTGAAAACTGAAAATTGGTCCGGCAGGAGGGGGGTTTACCACTTGCTTACTGGGCACTTAAAACCCCCTCCTGCCCAGACCAATTTTCAGCTTTCAGTGCTCTCACACTTTGAATGACAATTACACAGTCATGCAACACTGTACCCATTAGAAATGTGCGTCCTTTTTTCACACAAATAGAGCTTACTTTTGGTGGTATTTAATCACCTCTGAGTTTTTTATTTTTGTGTTAAAAATGAAAAAAGACCAAACATTTTGAAAAAAACACATTTTTCTTTGTTTTTGTTATAAAATTTTGCAAATTAGTAATTTTTCTTCATACATTTTGGCCACAATTTATACTGTTGCATATCTTTGGTAAAAAAAAAAAAAAAAAAAAAAAATTAGTGGATATTATTTGGTCTTTGTGAAAGTTATAGACTCTATAAGCTATGGTGCTAATCATTGAAAATTGATCACACCCGATGTACTGACAGCCTCATTTCTTGAGACCCTAACAGGCCAGGAAAGTACAAATACCCCCCCAAATTACCCCTTTTTGGAAAGTAGACATTCCAAGGTATTTAGTAAGAGGCATAGTGAGTTTTTTTGAACTTGTCATATTTTCTCATAATTCTTTGAAATACGAAGATTTTTTTTCACAAAATTGCCATTGTAATGGGTTATTTCTCTCACATGGCATATGCATACCACAAATTACACCCCAATACACATTCTACTACTCCTCCTGAGTATGGCAATACCACATGTGTGAAACATTTTCACAGCCTGGCCACATACAGAGGCCCAACATGCAGGGAGCACCGTCAGGTGTTCTAGGAGCATAAATTAAACATCTAACTTGTTGACTACTTATTACACTTTTGAAGGCCCTGAAGCACCAGGACAATGGAAATGCCCACAAAATGACCCAATTTTGGAAAGCTAACACCCCAATGTATAATCTATGAGGCATAATGAGTCTTTTGAACGGTTCATTTTTTTCCAGAAGTTTTTGGAAAATGTGGAAAAAATGAAAACGCATTTTTTTTACACAAAGTTGTCAATTTATAAGATATTTCCAACACATAGCATGTACATTGCAAAAATGACACCCCAAAATACATTCTGCTACTCCTCCTGAGTATGGTGATACCAAATGTGTGAGACTTTTGCACAGCCTGGCCACATACAGAGGCCCAACATTGAAGTAGCATCTTCAGGCGTTTTATAAGCATAAATTACACATCTCGTTTCTCAACCACCTATTACACTTTTGAAGGCACTGGAGCACCAGGACAATGGAAATTCCACAAAATGACCCCATTTTGGAAAGCTAACACCTCAACGTATAATCTATGAGGCATAATGAATCTTTTGAAGGGTTAATTTTTTTCCAGAAGTTTTTGGAAAACGTGGAAAAAAATGAAAACTAGGCTTGTGCAATTCGTTTCGTTCTGAATTTCATTTTTACATAATTTTGCAAAATTTGGCAATTCGGACGAATTCTGAATTCCGAATTTTCAACTTCCGAATTTTTCCGAATTTTCGTTTTTCAGAATCGTGGTAATTCGGCAATTGCGGAAATTCGGAAATAAGGAAGAACATTTGAAATAATAAGTTATTGATTTATTATTTTAACTTATTATAAATTATAACAAGCTATTATTATTTCAAATTTTCTTCCTTATTTCCAACATTTGCAGTGTTTGACTGTATATATGCATACTGTATGTATGTATACTGTATGTATGCATACTGTATGTATGTATGTGCATGTGTATATACAGTATACATATAATATACATACAATGTACACACAGTATATGCACACCCAGTATACACACACATACATACATACATGCATACAGTATGCATATATACAGTCACACACTGCAAAAGTTGGAAATAAGGAAGAACATTTGAAATAATAATACATTTACAACTTATTATTTCAAATGTACTTCCTTATTTCCGAAATTCGAAAATATGGAAATAAGAAAGAACATTTGAAATAATGATAAATAACTATTCAATTATAGGTATTGTAATTTTCTTGAAAATATGGGTATTAGTGATAAATTTCATATTTAAGTTCACTAACAGCCAAACTTTCAAGGAAATGTCAATACCTATAATTTAATAGTTATTTATTATTATTTCAAATGTTCTTTCTTATTTCTGAATTTCGGAAATATGGAAGAACATTTGAAATAATAAGTTATTCATTTTTTATTTTAACTTATTATAAATTATAATAAGCTATTATTATTTCAAATGTTCTCTCTTGTTTCCGAATTTCCAAATTTCGGAAATAAGGAAGAACATTTGAAATAATAAGTTATTGATTTTTTATTTTCACTTATTATAAATTATAATAAGCTATTGTTATTTCAAATGTTCCGACTTTTGCAGTGTGTGACTGTATATATGCATACTGTATGCATGTATGTAGGTATGTGTGTGTGTATACTGGGTGTGTATATACTGTGTGTATATTGTATGTATACACACAGTACACATACAATATACATACAATATACACACAGTATATACACACCCAGTATACACACACACATACATACATATAGTATGCATATGTACAGTTACACACTGCAAAAGTCGGAAATAAGAAAGAACATTTGAAATAATAATAGCTTATTATAATTTATAATAAGTTAAAATAATAAATTAATAACGTATTATTTCAAATGTTCTTCCTTATGTCCGAATTTCCGAAATTTGAAAATAAGAAAGAACATTTGAACTTATAATAGCTTATTATTATTTATAATGAGTTAAAATAATACATGTATAACTTATTATTTCAAATGTTCTTCCTTATTTTTGAAATTCAGAAATAAGAAAGAACATTTGAAATAATAATAGCTTATTATAATTTATAATAAGTTAAAATAATACATTAATAACTTATTATTTCAAATGATCTTCCTTATTTCTGAAATTTGGAAATAAGAAAGAACATTTGAAATAATAATAAATACCTATTAAATTATAGGTATTGAAATTTTCTTGAAAATATGGCTCTTAATGATAAATTTCATATTTAAGTTCACTAGCCAAACTTTCAAGTAAATTCCAATACCTATAATTGAATAGTTATTTATTATTATTTCAAATGTTCTTTCTTATTTCCGAATTTCGGAAATAATGAAGAACATATGAAATAATAATAGATAGATAAGAGGTATGTAACCGCGCTAGGCAGATGACAAAAAAGAGAAGGTTAAGCTGCCACACTACGGCCAAACCAATCGTGAATAAAATATAGATACAGAGGTATGGCGCTAAACTTAGAACTGAAATTCCACTAAAGCTGTAAAGGTAAACTTAATGTGGTATTAAAAGGAAAGGAGATTGGGACTTTAAATGAGGCTGGACGGTGAAAGTTGCATTGAAACTTAGATCACTTTAATACAACATTCAAAGCGATACATATACAACAACATTGCACATGGATAATTATGACAGGTACAAATAATTTTTGAGTGGTTGCGATAGACAATAGATACAATGTAGTCATCACTTGAAGGGCTCTACGCGTTTCGTGACCCGTGTCACTCGTCAGGAGCCAAAAAGACATATATCAAGTTGTATCTGTAGAAGCAAAAATTGTATAACTATAAAAATTTGGTCAACCGTAAAAAATTAATTAGTAGCTGTAGTAACCACAACAACAAGGGCACCTACCCTGACAATCACGCTAGCCTGGACACCCACCCGCACACTCTGATGTGGACACCAGGGGCCCGGAGCCCGGCAAACACACCACACCGGGAGCTGAGGGGGCGGGTAACCATGGCCTGCAAAACAACAAAAAGGAAACCTCAAGAAGTGAAAAAAGGTGAATGGGGTTCCACCACCATAATGGATTGAAATAGGAGTGCTGGACAAAGACCCGTGACAAGGGAGGGGAGGGCCATGCAGGAAAGGGTGATGGGTGGTGTGTGGAAGAGGGAAGGGGACTACCGTGAGAAAAAGGGGGAATGCGTGGAAGAAAGTAAAAAATGCTGTGCCAGGAAGTGAGGAAAAGCTAGAAATGAGGAGAGGCTCCTTTTTGTAGACGCAGGACCACCCCCAACATCACGTGGGCGTCCCAGGATGGAGGAAATGGCACCACCACCCGGGCAGCCATAAGCTGCACCGCAGTGTGATAGCCGATCCCCTCAAAGGACGCCAGATGGAACCACACCTGCCGGGGCACGGCGTCCACCAGACGCCGCCGACCCGGCCATGGAGCGTGACGTTGATGCGTGGTCGGAGGCACCGCCTCCCCCTCCAAGCGAGCGAACAGGCAGAGGAGGAGGGGGGGCCCCAAGCACGCATCGCAGCTCCCGGAAGTGGTGGGGACACCAGGACACCGGGACCCCCGATGCACCCCAGAGCGAGGGGGTGCCGCACCAAGGCCCATGGGTGCCAAGGGGGAACCCTATTCTTTGCTGTGGGTATATGGGGATTGTGGCTGAAAAAATATGATAGAATAGTAATGTGATATATTATTTTAAAATTAATGAATATAAATTAAATATTAAATATTGACATACCCCTTTAACCCTGACTGGCTCAATGAGTGTGTTGGACTCATGTATGCATGATTTGCATGAGCACAGGGGGGTATAGATTAATAAACCGTCAGCCTCCATCCCTGTTGCAAATTGGAAAACGTGGAAAAAAATGAAAACTAGGCTTGTGCAATTCGTTTCGTTCTGAATTTCATTTTTACATAACTTTGCAAAATTTGGCAATTCGGACGAATTCTGAATTCCGAATTTTCAACTTCCGAATTTTTCCGAATTTTCGTTTTTCAGAATCGTGGTAATTCGGCAATTGCGGAAATTCGGAAATAAGGAAGAACATTTGAAATAATAATTATTAATTTATTATTTTAACTTCTTATAAATTATAACAAGCTATTATTATTTCAAATTGTCTTCCTTATTTCCAACATTTGCAGTGTTTGACTGTATATATGCATACTGTATGTATGTATACTGTATGTATGCATACTGTATGTATGTATGTGCATGTGTATATACAGTATACATATAATATACATACAATGTACACACAGTATATGCACACCCAGTATACACACACACACATACATACATGCATACAGTATGCATATATACAGTCACACACTGCAAAAGTTGGAACATTTGAAATAATAATAGCTTATTATTATTTATAATGAGTTAAAATAATACATTTATAACTTATTATTTCAAATGTACTTCCTTATTTCCGAAATTCGAAAATACGGAAATAAGAAAGAACATTTGAAATAATAATAAATAACTATTCAATTATAGGTATTGTAATTTTCTTGAAAATATGGGTATTAGTGATAAATTTCATATTTAAGTTCACTAACAGCCAAACTTTCAAGGAAATTTCAATACCTATAATTTAATAGTTATTTATTATTATTTCAAACGCTCTTTCTTATTTCTGAATTTCGGAAATAAGGAAGAACATTTGAAATAATAAGTTATTAATTTATTATTTTAACTTATTATAAATTATAATAAGCAATAAGCTATTATTATTTCAAATGTTCTTTCTTGTTTCCGAATTTCCAAATTTCGGAAATAAGGAAGAACATTTGAAATAATAAGTTATTGATTTTTTTATTTTCACTTATTATAAATTATAATAAGCTATTATTATTTCAAATGTTCTTCCTTATTTCCGAATTTCGGAAATAAGGAAGAACATTTGAAATAATAAGTTATTGATTTTTTTATTTTCACTTATTATAAATTATAATAAGCTATTATTATTTCAAATGTTCTTCCTTATTTCCGACTTTTGCGGTGTGTGACTGTATATATGCATACTGTATGTATGTACTGGGTGTGTATATACTGTGTGTATATTGTATGTATACACACAGTATACATACAATATACATACAATATACACACAGTATATACACACCCAGTATAGACACACACATACATACATATAGTATGCATATGTACAGTTACACACTGCAAAAGTCGGAAATAAGGAAGAACATTTGAAATAATAATAGCTTATTATAATTTATAATAAGTTAAAATAATAAATTAATAACTTATTATTTCAAATGTTCTTCCTTATGTCCGAATTTCCTAAATTTGAAAATAAGAAAGAACATTTGAAC
>BLSH010024108.1:323310-334419 GCA_018402905.1 Glandirana rugosa
AAACTTTTAGTAAAGAGTTCTACTTTCGTATCACACCGTCTCGCAACGGGACGGTCCCAAATCTCTCATCCAAAATTTTATAACAGAAACGAAGAAAAATTAATTTTTTTACAAAATTTTCGGTCTTTTTTTAATTATAGCGCAAAAAATAAAAAACCCAGCAATGATTAAATACCACCAAAGGAAAGCTCTATTTGTGTGAAAAAAAGGACGCAAATTTCATATGGGTGCAGTGTTGCATGACTAAGTAATTGTCATTCAAAGTGTGAGAGCACTGAAAGCTGAAAATTGGTCTGGTTGTTAAGGGGGTTTAAGTGCCCAGTTGTCAAGTGGTTAACAGGTACCCCCATCCAGATTTCATCTCACCCAGATCTGTTCGAAATCCCCTGGCTCCAGATCCCAACACAGACTGAAAGGCCAGTTTCCTCCCAAGTAGGCAAATCTTCTGGAACCCCTCAACCTGCCCAGTTGAGAACCCTGGGTCATTCCTACTCTCTAAACCCTGGCAGGGCAACGCTCTGCCACACTATGCTTTCATCTTGAGAAATGATTTTCAAATATGACTGAGCTGTAATGATTTTCACTGAACAACAGTTTAACATACTTCATCTCAGAGAGTTGGGCTGACTATACATACCTCAAATTTCACCTGATTTCTGCTGAATTGGTTGAAACACTGAGCTGGATCAAAAATTGTCTGCCAAACAGTGACTGCATTCAATCAGTACAGTCACTGTTTAGGTAAAGCAGCCACAGGTGCTACGGCTCCCTTAAATACAATAACTGGCAGTGCAGATTCCTCTATTCATGCTGCTTAGTGTGGATGAGGTAATCTATTGATTTCCTCTCATTCAGCAAAACATTTTCTCTAGTTCGGTAAAGCAAATATCTTAGGGTGTGATGTACAGCATAAACTTTATTTGATAATTTACTTACACTTTTGGTCAATAAAAGTTTTCTCAACTTCAACCTGTTTGGAACTTAACCGTTTTAACTGAAAAGATGTAATTAATAAGCTATTAGAAGCTTTAGTGCCCTTTTCACTATGATGTGTGTTTATCCATTAGCAAAAAGTAAAACTAATGTGTTTTTAACAATTGCCATGATTCACCGACTCATTTCAGGATCTGTTTTAAAGAGCATTAACTATGTTAATCTATTAAATTAGCTTTTCTTTATTGAGCATTCTAAAATGTTGTAAATGCTTTTAATTATTGAATTGGCTACACACCAAGCAGAGGTTATTGTTAAAATCCTTACTAGTTTCCAACATTTAAAAAAAACTGTATTTTGTTATAAAGGTATAGCAGACCTACTGATGGTAGTCATGGATCGATTAACCAGGTAAGAACCTTGTGGCTGTAGAGCTGACCAATCATTTTTATAGTACTTGAGGACAGATGCCCCACCTTGTCACATCCCCCACTTCCTGGGAGCCCATTACCACAAAAATAAGTATTAGCATGGTGAATATGAGGGCATTGAGGAATATCCAGATACATCCATATTCAGAGTGGTCAAAATCCCAGCTTAAATCCAGGTAAACAGCTGATTGAGCACAGTTTGTGCAATTTTTCATTTTGTTGGCACATGCAATTTTAAGGCAAACATATTTGGTATGCATTCACTCAACACAAATACATATGTTGGTTTGTACAATAAACATGGGTTACTGTATGTTGTGTTTATGTACAGTAGCATTAATTTTAACATCTTTTTCAGGTGACAATGCTGAAATAACCATGCGTATATTGCTTAATATTCATCATGATCATTTTCTTGCTAAAAACAAATAAAATGTTATGTATCTTATTACCCTCAAAAACTTTTACAAAATTCACACATGATAGAACCCAGAGGAAAGAATCAACATGAAGCTGTCCAACATGGGCAGACTGAGCCACCCAAAGCTTTTCCATCTCAGCACAATCTGCAACAGATTTGGTCATCCGTAAGAGAAGTATGAATGTAATGATGCAGCCCCCAGACGATTACATTTTCTACCTTGGTGTGAATAGATATTTGTCAGCTAAAGAAGTGATAAATGGATCCAGCTGAAATTTCTTCATAGAGCTTACTACTCTCCTCATAGGTTGTTGTCTATATATGGTAATGCTAATCCTACCTGTCCAAAATGCCTGGTTTTATTTATTCACATGGTTTGGTCTTGCCCTCGTCTACATGATATCTAGAGGGCAGTGGCATCTGTGGTGGGGACTGTTAGTGAGTTGATGATACCTATGGATCCACTTATGTTTCTATTGGGCATATGTGATACCCTTGCTACTACAGATAATACCAGATTTTTATTTTATGATTTTTACTAGGCTAGGAAAGCCATCCTGCGTAAGTGGAAGATGTCAGACCCCCCTTTGATAGCTCAATGGTGCACCCTGATTAATAATGCCCTCCTGCTATACAAACTTACATATCTAAGTTGTAACTGTCCCAAAAAATGTTATAACATATGGGCTGCATGGGTTAGGGATTGGGACTTCACAATTTGAGAACCCTTTTTACTCCTTTTCTTTTGATCTCTCTCTCTCCCAGCCCTCTCCACTTCTTCCCCCCCCTCGTCCCCCCACTTTCTTTTTTACTTTTCTTCTTTCATCCCTTGTCTCCTGCATTGTACTCAGGCACTAGTGTTCCCAGGAATCATAGACATCCTCATTGCTTTTCATATGTAGGGCTGTATCGGAATAATGGATGCTTTCGTCACCATTTAAGACAGGGCTTTGCTGTGTGGATTTTATTGTACTACTATTGCTATACCTCATGGTTACTATACTAGTTCTTTAGATCTGTATTGTACTATCAGAGGTTATACCTATGCTGATGCACATTGTGTGTATCCTACTGCTTTTTTTTGCCATTACATCCCCTTTGTACTCTCATTCTTTGCCAGCATATTTGTATGTACATCACTGTTAATGTTTTTTACTGTTCTTTCTATGTGCAAAACTTAATAAACGTATCTGTTAAAAAAAGAAATAGGCAAGGGGGGCGTGGCCAGCTGCTGACCAAGATGGATGTGTGACCCTTTACCTCTCCTCAGCCCAAGACTCTTCAGCAACCCTGAGCATATACCAGCACAGGAGAATCCCTCTAAACGTCCCTGCGGGATCTCATTACTGTGCCCAGCACAACCGGAGGCTTTGAGCCGCACTCAAACAGAGACGTAGACCTGAAGCCTACCGTCATATTGATGGCACCAGTCGCAGCAGGGCCACCAAATCCCCGTAGCCCTCGGTCCTCCAGGAGCTCAGGTGAGGCATCCGCATCCCCTGTACGGCATCCTCACAGTTGCCTCCCTCGGCCGCGCTGCTTATTTTACACACTTACCGCGGAGAGAAACATCCAGACACCGCCTCGCCTCACGGGAGCAGTAGCCGCCATCTTGCGGCCTACTTATCTGCGCCGTATTGCGACTACCAGCCCTGCTCTCAGCAACCTCGAACGTGGTTTTCCCACAGAGGGGAACTGGTCGCTGTGCCCATCGCATCACAGGGTAGCGGTGCACACCTCAGGCGTACCGCCGTCACCCAAGCCTCACGGCCCGAACCGGGCCGTCTGCCATCTTGGTACACCCTATAGTACTAGAGGCCCTGCTATCACTCCCGAGTGAACTTCGGGACAAAGTCCGGGTTCGGGCCCGGACAGACCCCGAACCCCATTTAAATCAATGGGGACCCGAACTTTTAGGCACAAAAATGGCTGTAAAATAGTCCTGGAAAGTCCTAGAGGTCTGCAAAAGGAAGGAAATGAACAGTAGTTCAGTTAGTTCCGGTTTTTGTTAAAGTGAAACACACAGTTTCCAGATGTTTGCAGAACAGTAGTTCAGTTAGTCCCGGTTTTATTTAAAGTGACACACACAGTTTCCAGATGTTTGCAGAACAGTTTGTCAAGGATTTCAGTTAAAGTGACACACACAGTTTCCAGATGTTTGCAGAACAGTAGTTCAGTTAGTCCCGGTTTTATTTAAAGTGACACACACAGTTTTCAGATGTTTGCAGAACAGTAGTATGGTTTCTCCCGGTTTTAGTTAAAGTGACACACACAGTTTCCAGATGTTTGCAGAACAATGATATGGGTTCTCCCGGCTTATTTATACTTTTTTGACACAGTTTGAAGATGATTTTAGAACAGTTATATGACTTCTACTGTTAATTAATACTTTTCAGACCCAGTTTGAAGATGGTCCACATCCACCTCCATTTTTGATTTTTTTATGTTTTTATTTTTTTGAAAATGCTTTTAGTTATTTCCCTGTCCCCATTTCTTTGTAGGGCACTTGTCCCACCCTTGCCTCCATTTTCCTTCCTTTTGCAGACCTCTAGGACTTTCCTGGACTTTTTTACAGCAATTTTCAGAACTTTTGTTAAAATTTTTAGAACCCCGGACCCAAACCCAGACTTTTTTTTGAAAAGTCCGGGTTCGGGTCTGGATCCCGGACACCCCAAAGTTCCGTACGGACCCAAACTTTACAGTCCAGGTTTGCTCAACTCTACTCCCGAGGGGCTTAACTTTGACAAGGATGCACTAGTACCACATCAACACCAAAAGTGGACCACACCTGAATGTTCTATACCTTACTCTCTCATACCACTTTGAGCACTAGGTTGGGATCCCCATAACTGAGGTCCAGGTCCAGGCCCAACTGCCTTATCTTGCCTTATCAAAGGCAATATCTTGTTGTGCCCTTCACCAAGCTGCTGAACGCCTACAGTTACACAATGAACACTATAATAACACCTAGGAGTGCAGACTAAGAACACACACCACCAAAGAAGAATCGGTCTATAAAAGGATAGCCAGCTGCAGCTCCCACAGTCAGGCCCTCAGCCCATAATCCACAAAACAGCCTGTGAAGCACCATTACCCTCTCTCCAGACTGACACTTTAGAGGCATCTTGTAGGTTCCGCCACGATCCAGGCCCCTGAACAAGGCCCTCCTGACCTACACACCCAGCTTCTCTCCCCTTCCCATAGGGAGCAACATTCCAGAACGCTCCTGTGTAGTGGCATGCCCAAATCCTACTCTCGGAAAAAAGGACTTCAACAAACCTATCACTGACTTCTTCTCCACAGAATTAACAATGCAGTCCTCCAAAGGTCCAAACGCAGTGCCACCCTGCATTAATGCACCGTCAGCCACTGAACAGCAGGCATCTTTCAATCCCCCAGAATAGATGGATAGCATAGAACACTGTGTTCAACCTCCTCCGCCATCTCCCTCTGATAGAAGCAAAAGGGCAGCTCAGTCTCCTGCTCCCTCGCCCTCCAAAATTCCTCTCTACAAAAAACAACACTGGGATGAAAGACATGATCACCCAGGACCTCATGACTCCCTGGCGGACCTTCCCACCAGAGATCAACCAGCATCGGAACACACTTTAAAAATGATGCTCCTATCACTGCAAAACGACTTGCGCAACAACCTCCGTTCATCCTTGACAGTGCTGCAATCTAGAGTCGAAAACGTGGAAGACCGCACTGATGCAATCGAACGACAAGCCACTGACCAAGCTGCTAAGCTGGTACAGGCCTCGGATGCGTTTTACCAACACGCGAACAACATCCACTACCTACAAGCTAAAGTAGCTGACCTGGAAGACTGTTCCAGAAGAAACAACATAAAGTTCAGGGTCATACCGGAATCCGTCAAACCTGCGGAACTTTCAGCATTCCTCCAACAATTGTTCCTCAAGCTTATACCGCAGCCGACATCTTCAGATCTCACCATAGATCGAGCCCACAGAATCCCCAAACCAAACTATTTCCCGGAAACGGTTCCTCGAGATGTCCTCGTACGCATCCATTTTTACCAGGTGACAGAGAAGCTCATGTCCGCAGCTCGCATAAACAAAGCTCTGCCTGAACCCTTTACTAATGTCTCGCTATACATGGACATATCAGCAGCAACAGCCCGAAGTCGAAGGGAATTTAACCAGGTAACAACGACCCTGCGTGAGCATAACATTACCTACAAATGGGGCTTCCCAGCCAAGCTCATAGTCACCTACCAAAGCCAACCTACAAATATTCTCTCGCCAAAAGAAGGCATGAAGAGGCTGTTAAACTGGGGCATTGTCTCTTCACCTCGCAATCGGATTGAAGAGGACTCCAACAAGCCCCGTGCAGACGCTCATCCTCCTATCGTCCCACGGGACGTGACCATCATTAACGCTGAGGATACCCTCCTGACAGGCCCATGCCTGTCTACATACCCAACATACTCCGCACGCTATGGAGCAACAGAGTCTTCGCTGAGTATCACTAATTTGTTTGTTCTTTAGGTCAGTTTTGGCATTATCTTCTGTCCCCCAGAGTCATAGATAAAGTGCTACGCACTTTCTACTAATTAGCATTGGTTTCCCTGCCACTATCATCCACGAAATTGGTTCTATATTTTCTCTTTTTTTTCTTTTTTCTCTCCTTTTCTATTCTTTTCTACATCTCTAACCCAACGATCACTGACTTAATAGTGACCACCTGGTTCTTTATTGTTTGAGTACCTCAGGGTCATGAAATTCTGAGTGTGCAACGTAGAAGGTGTCCTCTTTTCTAGTTCTCTCTTATAATTCTCTATTGAATGCAATACTTACACCATGGCTATCAACATTCTCTCCCTGAATGCTAAAGGCCTTAATTCACCCTTTAAAAGACAGCTACTCTGGAAAGAAGCCCTTACACATAAGGCCGATATTATATGTGCCCAAGAAACGCACTTCATGGCCTCAAAGCCGCCTATTTGTACCCACAAACAATTCCCACAATGCTTTACATCCAACGCACCTAAGAAAAAAGCTGGAGTGCTAATAGCCATACGCTCCACAATAACCTTTAAACTACTACACTCAGAGGTTGACCCCCTTGGCAGATACATAATCCTACATGCATCCTTCAACGATCAGCTAATGACTCTGGTAAACATCTACACACCTAATGTCGGTCAAGCACAGTTCTACCAACTGATTACAGGAAAACTAACTCCCTTCAGACAATATCCCCTCATAATATGTGGGGATTTTAACCAAATTGTTGACACAACACTGGACTCTTCCAACCCTTCACGGAAAAGATCTACCGCATTGTCCCACTTTCTCTCATCAGAGGATCTCTATGATGCTTGGAGATGCCTCCACAACACTGAAAGGGACTTCACCTTCTACTCGCATACTCACAACGCATACTCGAGGATCGACATGTTTCTGGTAGACAAAATGACACTACAATCCATCCAAGAAGCAAAAATCGGTAACATTACTTGGTCAGACCATGCCCCGATTTCAATCAAACTATTCCCTGTTGACCACAGGACAGCAGGTAAACGATGGAAACTTAATACCTCTCTATTGACCAACCCAAACTACTAGAAGCAGGTTGAATCCGCTGTTGCAGAATTTTTTTGATATAATGTAAACTCTGTGACATGTCCCTTCATTTGCTGGAATGCCCATAAGGCAGTTATTAGAGGTCTTCTTATGAGGTTGGGAGCCCAGGAGAAAAAGAACCGGAATGCCACTACCACCAAACTCCTAGCTCAAATCGCTTCCCTTGAGAAGGCACACAAAGCAAATCCAAACTTAACACTAGGGAGTGAACTGCAAAACTTGCGGATCGCACTTAGTGACCACCTTCACTCCAGGTTTGATCTAGTCCTGAAGAGGCTGCGCCTAAACATCTACGCCCACCATAATAAACCAGGGATCTGCCTTGTAAAACAGCTAAAAAAACACATAGTCCAGGCAAAGATACCCTACCTTCTTGCCCAGGACAAGTCTTGCCTATCCAATCCTAAAGATATAGCAGACCGATTTAGTCAATTCTATACCCAACTTTACAACTTAGCCGAGTCTGGTTCCACAATTGCCCCATCAGCTCATAATATCTCATGCTTTCTTGATAATCTAAGCTTACCAGCACTCTCCCAGGAGCAATTAAAAACTATGTTAACTCCCTTTACTGAATTCGAACTTAAAAAAGCGATACATTCACTACCACTTCACAAAGCACCGGGGCCCGATGGCTTTAGTAACGAGTACTATAAACAACTTGAACACTTGCTCAACCCTTTCCTGCTCCAAACCTCTAACCATACATTACTTACCGGTACAATGCCAGCAGAAGCCCTAGCTGCAACAATAACCACTATTCCGAAACCAGGTAAACCACCAGAGGATCCGGCCAGTTACAGGCCGATCTCTCTGCTCAACACGGACACGAAACTCTATGCCAAATTACTAACATCACGTTTGTCTCCTGTGATTGCCCAGCTTGTACACCCTGATCAAGTTGGGTTTATAAATGGTAGGCAGGCCTCAGACGGCACAAGAAGGTATATTAACCTGCTCCAGTGGGTAGAACGTAGTCGGACGCCTTCTCTATTCATCTCTTTGGATGCAGAGAAGGAGTTCGACAGAGTTGACTGGAACTTCCTGAAGGCTGTCCTCATAAAATTTGGTATTTCAGGCCCCCTCCTTGGAGCCATTATGGCTCTATACTCAGCCCCAAATGCCAGAGTGGTTAACTCTGGGATTTTTTCAGACTCCTTCAAAATATCTAATGGCACTAGGCAGGGCTGCCCCCTGTCTCCCTTAATTTTCGCCCTTATTATGGAACCTTTGGCAGTAGCCATACGCTCCAATAGCTCCATCCGCGGCATAAATATCGACACGCACGAACACAAAATTGGCCTTTATGCGGATGATGTAATAATCTCCATCACTGAGCCACAACTTTCGCTCCCTCTTCTACACCAAACTCTAGACCTCTTTAGCAAGGCCTCCTTATACAAGATTAACTATTCTAAGTCTGCTATGCTTGGTGCCAATCTGGACAATGCAGCCAAACTAAACATCACCAAAAGCACCTCGTTCTCCTGGGCTCCAAACTCTACTCTCCCTTACCTTGGCATCTCTCTGTCCCTACCATCTTCACAACTGCTTACCCATAACTTCGCTAAACTGATGGACAAGCTACAAAAAACAATTCAAAGCCTAAAGAACATACAAGCCCCTTGGGTGGGCCGCATAGCCCTTTCAAAAATGTACCTACTGCCACACATACTACTACTTTTCGGACTCTGCCTATACCATTCTTGCGCTCCCACCTCGACAAACTACAAGCTATTGTATCGACATTCATCTGGCACAACAAGCATCCGAGACTCAAAAGATCCACACTCTGCACCCCAACTGCCTTGGGAGGAATGGGTGCACCTAACATCACCGCATATTATAAGGCAACAGTACTTGAGCAAGGCAAAAGCTAGTGGTCACCAACCACACTATTCCCCGGCTGCAAATTGAGAAGACCGCCTTAGCTACAGACCCAAAGCAAATACTCCAACACCAAAAACGACACAACTTTTTATACACTGTCAATGCCACGACTAGGATCTGGCTCTCTCTTTTGGAGGCCTCGTGTGGGCTACCTCAAGCAGTTCTCAACGTCCTTCCCCTACATTCTTTGCAAGTTATAATACTCAATATCTCCCTGACCAACTGGTCGCAAGCAGGAATCTCTTCCATAGCCCAGCTATACGAGCAATCTGTGCTTCTCTCCTTTCAACAACTGAGGCTCAAATATCAGATCCCAGCTAAGGACTTCTTTAAATATCTCAGGGTTCGCTCTCTCCTCACGAAAATTCCTTGTTCCAGCAGTCCAATTTTCGGTCAGGTCTTACGCTTCTACAACTATACAAATACAATAAAGAAAGGCATATCCTATTTCTACAACCTGCTCACCAGCATTACCAATGAGGGTAAACCAGACACCATCCTTAAATGGGAGAATCTACTGCATTGCTCATACACATCCCAGCAATGGCTACGCACACTTCGAGCACCGCTAAAATTCTCCAAATGCATCTCCCACTGGGAAGGGGTGCAAAAGCTATCCCATAACTGGTATCTTACCCCAGCAAAGCTTGCTAATATCTACCCCGCCTCAACAGCCAACTGCTGGAGACTCTGTGGTCACAAAGGCACCATCATACACATATGGTGGTCCTGTCCCAAACTAATGCACCTGTGGCATGCTGTAACAAAACTCATATCGGACTTGACCGGCACAACCGCACTCCTCTCCCCACAACTAATATTATTCGGACTGGAATACGGCTCCTGGCCTACCAACTTTCACGCTATCCTAACGCACATACTTATTGCCATCAGACTATCCATTGCCAGAGTCTGGAAAGCTCCAGACCCCCATGCCATCAATGCTGTCCTTATGTCTATAAATAACCAATGCTTAATGGAGTATATGTATGCCAAGGCTCACCTCCTAGTCCCGCTCTTTCAGAAAAGATGGTCTCTATGGTTACACCACCCCAAGTGCACTCTAACATTCTAATCAGCAACCATCTAAGAGCATCTGTGCACTGTTATTCTGTTGTTATTGTTAGAAATGCATTATTTGCTCTTCTGTCTTCCTTGATCTCTACCTGTATATCCTACTCTGCGGTTAGGTGAGAACGGGGCGCTACCCATTTGCTTAGGGTTGGATGCCCTGCCCTCCCTGACCTCTTCTTTCCAGCTCCACTCTGTTGGTGACACCTCTACTATAACATAGCTATGCTTTATGTAATGTTACTGAACACAATGTACATCAATGTATATGCTACCCCTTGGCGGTCTGCAATGTTAATCATACTATTTGTACTGTTCTTTTCTTTTGAAAAACAAAATAAAACTTAAAGCGGAGTTCCACCCTAAAGTGGAACTTCCGCTGGTTGCATTCCTCCCCCCCTCAGGTGTCACATTTGGCACCTTTCGGGGGGGAGGGGGAAGAGGACACCTGTCTTTAGACAGTTGTCCTTTTCCACACTTCCGGGAGCTCTGGCCAGCGGACGCAGCCGCTGACGTCAGAAGCCCGGCTCCCTCCTCCCTGCTCGCTCTGCTACTGGCCGCCATGCGCGGAGGGTCCATGGCGGCGGCTTGAGCCAAGAGCTCCGTTCCTTCCCGGTCCAACCTGGCTTTGATGCCCCAGCCCAAAAAGGCCCTCAGGGGTCTACAGGTCCCCTACCAACCCTTGGGACCATTGAGGAGATGGAAGCCGGGTCAGACGGAGGTTCCCATGTACTACCATCTCCAGGGCCTCCCC
>BLSH010024109.1:3709-47016 GCA_018402905.1 Glandirana rugosa
TCTCCTTTTTTGTCCTCGATTTTATTGCGTAGGATTTCTTTAACGTTTATCTAAGTCCCTCATGATATCTAGGAATATGTTAAACTTCCTACTGGTATTATGGGGGTTGGGTGGGGCCTTCCGTATGTTTTTAAAGATCTTCGTTAGGTGGAGGGTAGATACAGGTTCCTCGTTAATCTTTTTTAATTAGTTGGGTAGAGACTTCTTCTTCAGTTCAGCCATTAGTTGTTTAATGGAGGTTTATTTAGGGGTCCGGGTCTACCTGATAGACGTCTTATGATGTTCTGGAAACGTCTGGATGAGAGTGGTGTGGAATGCGGTTGGGGGGTATTATGGTCATCCTTCAAATTGTATAAGGATCTATAGTACTCCCTGAATCTATTTGCAATTTCTTTAGGATGCGTTATTTTAGCTCCTGTTTTTTCCTCTATGAGATAATTTATCCTACTTTTGGTTTGTTTCGATTTAATTTGTAGTGCTAATTTTTTCCCAGCTTTGTTGCTGGAGGAATAGTAACTTGCTTTGAGATATTTAAGGTTTTTTTCATATTTATCCATCAAGAGGGATTTAAGTTTTCTCCTATTCTCTTTTAGGGTCTCAGTAATTAATGGGGTAATTTCCTTTTTGTTAGTTTGTTCAAGTTTTTGGATTTCCCTTAATATATTATTAAAAGCTAACGCTTTGGACTTTTTTTCTTTAGCAGCTATTTGCAGCAAAATGCCTCTGATGTAGGCCTTGTGAGCACACCAAATAGTCGTTTTAGACACTTCAGCAGATTCATTAAAGCGGAAGAACTCCTCCAGGTGATCTTTAACCTTCCCCTGATGGCCGTTACGTTCGAATATTTGGGTGTTATTCCTCCATATGAACGTGGGGTTAGTATTACATTTTTCTTCTAGTTCTATGGAGATTGGGGCGTGGTCAGACCACGTAATGGTACCTATCTCTGTTTTTTTGGTTCTGTGTAGTAATGCTAGATCCACTAGAATCATGTCTATCCTTGAGTAGGATCTGTGGGGGTTAGAGAAGAACGTAAAGTCCTTCTCTCCTGGGTGGAGGCACCTCCACGTGTCAAATACTTGTTCTTCATGGAGAATGCGTTGGAGAGAATTTGCCTGTTGTTTTTTGGGAGGGTTACAGTCCTCACTGCAATCGGCCACCAGGTTAAAGTCTCCTACCAGGAGGAGGTCTCCCTTGCATACAGCCTTCACTTTGCGCATTAGTTTCTTAATGAAGGAACATTGACCTTGATTGGGGACATAAACATTGACTAAAGTGTACAATACATTATTTAGCATACAAATTAGTATAATATACCGTCCCTTCGGGTCAAGGATTACTTCCTGACAAGAAAAGGCAGTAGAATTTTTAATAGCTATCATAACTCCGTTATGTTTAGTTTCTGCGTTAGCGTAAAAGATATTTGGAAATTGCGAGTGTGTGCAACGGGGGGCTTTTGCATCCGCGAAATGAGTCTCTTGTACGCATATCACGTCCCCCTTTGATTTACGGGCTTCTTGCCATAATAATTGGCGTTTAAAAGGACTGTTCAGTCCTTTGGCGTTGAGGGATATTATTTTAAGTGTCATTTTCTATCAGAGTTCTGCAGCGGTATGTTGTGTGGTAACTCACCATCAGGGACATCTCTTGTGGCTTGGAGCTGGACAGTCCATGGAGAGATGATGCGGAAGGGTGGTTGCTGTGTGTTACGCAGTACTTCTTCTCTGTGTTGAAGAGGTAGAGGGAGAATATATGTTGTACGTCAGTGCAGAGAAACAGGAACACAAACTGTAGGAAAACAAAACGTAGAAGAACAACTAAAAAGGAGAACAGAGCCTGCCCTGATTCTCTAGGGCAATAAAGTATGCACGTCCCTTGGGGGTAGGAACACCTAGATACCAAGAATAAAAGTGGTCTTGCCATCTAGGAACAAAAAACAGGTCTTGGCTCCTGGTACTGCCTCATGGTCGTTGGGCGGGTTTTGACTTGGATGAAGATTTGTTCGGACGCTGTAGCCAGTCCTTCTTCAATTTGTATGGATCGTTACGTGGTTCCTCACTGGAGTCTGGAGGGAGAATGTTCCATTCTCGTAGGTAGCGTAGTCCTGCTTCCAAGGACAAGATATTCACTGAGACGTCTTTGTGGGTCACAATTAGCTTGGATGGGGTCCCCCATTTGTACGCGATGCTATGGTTCCGCAGCGCTTTAGTGATGGTGGTCAATTTCTTCCGGTGTAGCACAGTGGCTTGTGACAGGTCTGTGTACAAAGAAATTCCGGTAAATTTACCAGTAAGCTGTCGTCTGTTCCTCATGGCTTTCATTGCTGCCTCTTTCACGTGGTAGAAATGGATTTTAGCCAATATGTCCCTGGAGACAGAGTCTGGGAGGAAAGATGGTTTCGGCAATCTGTGTGCCCTGTCAATTAAGAGCTCCATTTCACTTGCTTCTGGCACTAGTTCATGCAGGAGTTGTTTTATGAAGCCATTCAGCTCCGCATTAGGAACTGACTCTGGTATGCCACGAAATTTAATGTTGGACCTACGGCTGCGGTCCTCCATGTCTGCCAATTTGGCGGAGATTCTCTGCAACTCGCGTTGCTGATCATTATAAGCATCTATGAGGCTATTGTGTGCAGAATAAGCGTCATCCATTTTATGCTCCACATGTTCCATTCTCTCTTGCAGGTCTGTTACTGCTACCTTCATGGGCTGGAGCATTTTCATCATGTCTATGTGTAGGGTGTCACGTAGTGAGATTAACATCTCTTTCATGCTTGTCATGGAGACCGGTTGGGATGATGAAGGGAAGTGTTCTAATGGAGTCTGAGTATTTACTTCAGCAGCAGATTCTTCCATATCATCATCTGTCTCCTGAGCATCCCCCTTTGCTTTCTTGAATTTAGCAGGGCTGCGGGTAGTAGGGCTATCTGGCGGTGACAAGACCCCATTACCTGTATGTTGTCTGTGGATTTCCGAGATCACCGTCGCTGCAGAGCTGCCTGAGTCCGAGGCGCTGTCCCCTTCCTCTATAGGCCGCAGCGGCGCGTCGGCGCCATCTTGGTACACCCTGCCGCCGGCGGGGCTAAAGAAATCCGTTAGTTTCTGGGGGTTTGAGCGCTGGGGCCCCCTCTTCCTCACTGCCCCCAGTGCTGCTGTATCCAGGGAAGCCATCCGACCTTGTTGGGTCCCGCTGTGGTCGCTTCGGTAGTCGCTTGGCAGTATACAGGAGCCGGAGCTCTCTCACTATGCAGCCGTCTCTAGCGCTGCCAGCCACGCCCCCCGGATTACAGTTTTTTTATACTGTAATACTTTTTAAAGAGACATCATTCCTTATTTAGATAGTCCGCAGAATTTCAAACTTTTAAAGCTAAACTCCAGGCAAAATGGCTAACTATTCCATATCAATACACATACAGTATATGAATTGTTTCAGCTGCAAAAGATATCGCAATTCTGTCCATCAATCCTCAAGATATACGCGGCTATACCAGACAACAGTGCCAGGATGCTGACCTGAATTTTGCCTTCTGCAGTTTAGCAATAATGCCTGGTCACCTCCTTGCCCCAGCCTGTGATTAAACATTGAAGGCACAGCAAACGCACAATAAAGAGTAATCTCTCACACTGCTCTCTCCCTTCATCAGCATGTTCCTTACCACTGACAGATATGTGCATATTCACACAACCAATTGGCTTAGTGCTGCCCCACACTCTCTGAGGGTTGAAAAAGGCTGCTAAAAAAAAATCAAAATCACATATTTTCGCTAGTTTCATTTAAAAACAAAGGCCATCATCTTTCTTTGAATACATAACTGCATACATTGCTGTTTTTATTATATATAAGTGGAGTTCAGCTTAAGAGATATGTTGCATACATCTCTGTAATACCATACAATATGTCACTGGTACAGCTTTTGTTTAAATACAGAGACATTTCTGAGTTTTACAAGAGATGGGAGCATGTTGCCTTTTGAAGAGGTTGCATATTGTAGGTCACTGTGCCTTTTACCGTACTAAAATACGCCATTTTTTCAAAGGCATTAATTTTCAGTAAAAGCAGTGGCTTCCACCTGTCATTCTAAACATTTGTGCTCAAACCACATGCTTTGGAGTTTCTTTCGATTCACCTGCTCTGTTCACCGCAATAGTGGTCCTCTACACATATGAGACAGCTGTTACATTATGTTCAATATCCTTTTGATCCTTTATAGACCTTGGGGAGAGAGGGTTGACAGCACTGACGTTCTTTATTATAGCTTTCCCTGCACACAATAATCTTCTTTCACCTGGAATATTCTCCCTGTAGTGCTGTAGATTTTTTGACTTATATCCAGAATCATTTGAGCTTCTTAGGAAAGCAGAAGTTATTTTCTGAAAGGTACTGGAGCAGTATTGTGCGAATTAGCTTTAAAATTAGGGAACACCTGTTGTCTGTTTATCACGATGACAAAGACGCTCCTAGCAGAGACAAATCAGAAAGGTGATTCGGTTTCAAGCATTTTGTGTTGTGGATGGAGGCGACATTAATTATGTGCTATGGTAACCAGAAAGGTGACCTCCATTTCTTTTATAAGGACACTCTTGTGAACAAAGCCCCATATTTAAAGGTTTTATTTAACTTTAAACCTTGAAATGCAAAAAAAAAAATAATGGCAAAAGATATAATTTCAGTATTATAATTTTTCATCAGGAATTGCTGTAGTGCACTCACTTGCCCCACTCCATGTTTTCACTAATCTCGTGAGCAGAGATGCCCCAGTTTTAACACAATAAGCACATTCCTAAACACATCTATTGTTGGCTGCTTGCTGTCTCTGACATACAAAACACTGGATGTAATAAAGCATGTCAGTACAAAGGACCCTTTTACACCTCTGCACCCAATAGCACATTTGCTTTTGTGCAATAAGGTGCATTGTGAGAAGGCAGTCTATTCTCTTTTAATGGGCTCTCAACACATGAAAAAAATGCACATGTTCTGTTTTTTTGCAGCACACTACACTGTACAGAATAGTCTATAACATATTCTATTGTGCTTTGTCTGTTTTTTTTTTATTTCATAATTTTTGTTGAAAAGTTTTGTATTACAAAACAGATGTCATATGAAACATGTATGCTTCCATTGTTACAGCAAGGACAAATATGTACCAAGATTCGAAAGGACTTCATGAGAAGATATAATTATATGCGTTTTTTTCTTTACCTGTGTTGGCATTCTCAATTAATGCATTGTGGTAACATGTTAAAATCCATGTTTATTGCTTGCTACTGTAATGCTCCACAATGACACCCAATGCACTGTGAATGGTACCTCAAGGTAATGTTACAGTAGCAGGCAATGCACCCACGGTACATTCCTCACACTGCAGCCCAACACAATGCATGTACCATTCACTGCAGTGCCCTGCATTAAAAAAAGATCAGGTTTTATGTTCTCTGAAATATGTAATTAAGCTCATTCAAAATGATTGGTCTGCTTTCCCATACCACAATGCAAAGAAACATGCTGTTTTAATTCACCTTCATAAATGTAACTCATAATTTGAAGGGGGACTAACGCAGCACATAAATTAGTCTTTTTCAATCTATGTACAAATGGTTTTAGTGTTTATCTGCCATAAGATGTCTCTCTCAGCCACCAACCATATATTTTTTTAACAAGTCAGTTCCAGAAATCTGAGTGTGACTGGTGATACAGCAAGCAAAGAGAGGTTGTTACCCAGTGCAGGATTTGGGAAGTACAACCCCAGCAACTTAAGACAAATTGCACAGATTGCTGGATGCCGGGCATTAAAGAGAACTCAGGTTAAAGTAAACTAAATCCACTTTCTAATCTTAACAGAGCAACTGTGTTTGCAAGAGAGCATTAGAAGCTCTGTGGTTCGTAGACAATTTACACTGACAGCTGGCCCGCTCTGATGATTTTGGTCACTGCAGTCAATGGTTATTTTAGTGTTTTTTATTAGGAATTGCTTGCTGATATACTGTATAGGTGAACAAAGAAGATAAGTATCTCACTTGTCTTAAAATGTTGTTGACAAACTTTAATGAGAATAGTTCAGGACATAACTGGTAATGGGGTGTAGCACAAATACACCAGATACACGTGCGGCCAAATGCAGGTTCATCTAACACAGAATCAAATGACATTGTTCTGCTAGCCCTCATGCCATCAACAGACACACATAGTGCAGGTCACAGTCTTGTACTCAACCCAACTCAATAGACCTGTTTCCTGCCCCAACTGTTTATGGACCACAAAGCACATACTTAGTTGTCCAAAAAAAAAAAACTTATGCAAAACAGCAGTTATCACTTTTCCCCCATGGAGTGATCCTTACACTTGGCAACCTCTACTTCCTCTGCCCTAGAATGCATGAGATTCTACCATTCATACAAGGCTACTCCCATCAAGGTACAGTATCCAATGGAAATCACAAGGTGATGAATACTTGCAGATGTAGGGAAGCCTTCCCATCAGAGTTCCATCTTTCCCTGTAAAGAAGACCTATCACTTTTTTACAAGGTTATTTAAATCATAGAGGAATCCAATGCTGAGATAACCCTGCATGAGTTGCTCCACCAAATAGCTACAGCCCATACAAGGAGACCACACTTTTCCATCTGATTTTTCAATTGTGTAGAAAGTAGTAAGAGTGTAGTAAAAAAAGTAGGACACTCTGTAGGATAGGGAAAATGGAATTAAGACAGGGAGCTCTGGCCATTAGTGTGTTTGAGACATAAAAGATTTAAAGTGGGAGTAAACTCCCATGCATGGATTTTTGCCTATAGGTAACCATATAATAAGGCATACCTATAGGTACTGTAATTCTCTCCTATAGCCACACCATTTAGAAGATATTTACTTTAGATGCAGCTGGTGACATTGCTTTAAAGTAATGGCATACCCGTGATATTCCTTCAGAGTTCCGTGCCCTAAACGACAGCTCTCACGCATGTGCAGGAGTGATATAATTGCGGCTCCAGTCACTCACACAGCTGGAGTCCACGAACCCAGAGGGCCAGGTGAAGATGGAAGCTCCTTCAGTCATGACAGCATGCTGCTGGAGGGCTTCATTCTAAGGTAAGTTTCACATAACGTGCTAGTATGCCATGCATGCTAGCACATTATAGGGAGAAAATAATGGTGCTAAATGTCTGAGAACAGTGGGGGTATAGATAAAAATCAATCTCTATACATGATAATGAAATAAGTCCATAACAGTACATGAACAAGTCTGTATTTATCCTGATGGTAGGATGTACACTAGCGGCAGCTCCCCTGAGAGTGAAGCAACTCTATAAGACAACAAGAAGAAAGGACAAGACGCACCAGACTAAGTGTAGTATGTAAGTAACAGGCATTTTATTATAAAAGCCAGCCAAATGGGTACTCACAAAACATAAGTATCAATGAGAATCCCTCTCTGGCAAGCATGTTCATTGTCCATTTCTTGGCATCAGCACTGGTGGGATGTAATAGCTCCAGCAGATGAGAGAGACCATCCAGCCGAATGGCAGTCTCCCACTATAGAAACGCTGCCGGAAGACCGGATGTCCAGGAAGCGACTTCTGTTACAGGGGGCCAATCAGGTGATGCGTTTTAATGTATCCACATTTTCATCAGCCCTGAATGGCAATAAGGTAGACAGCGATGATATAGACAGCCCAGAGGGGCATGTCTACAGCATGTTAACAAATTAAGCTCAGACCAACAACAGAAAAGAGGTCATAATTCCAATCAGGGCGGCGTGTCCTACGCCAGGCATGTTGGTATTTATACAAAGTATGATTATATACATTTAGAAGATACCAAACCTAAAAATGATATTCCTGATTAAAAAAAGTTATAAAAATGTTAAAATTCATGAAAAATAAATACACAATTCAAAAATCTTAAAAACAGTCCATAGCAACAAAAAATCTCAGGAATCGATTGGAGAAAAAATGAAAAGCAATAAAATGGGATTTACATGTATATATATGTGTATATATACACACACACACATATACATATGGCATGATACATATTTTATGACTGTTTACTTACCATCCTACTGTTTGTAGGTGGTAGGACCCTTATGTGGATGCCATGTTATCTGTAAATTACATTAATCGTGTCAGTATTTCCGAACAATATGTTACCTAAATCTAGAAAGTACATACAACACAACCCTTACAGGTATTGTTAGATAACTGTGTGTACCTCCATCTCCTCATTGAGGCCTGTGGGTGCCAAAGAATAAAGGGTGTATATCCATAAAGTTGCCTGTCTACACAACCTCTGAAAGAGTTCGGCTGGCGGGTACTTAGCTGGTATTGATTCAATTCCCCACACCCGAAGTCCCTCAGTGGATTGTGAATGGTGCTTAGCAAAGTAGCTTGGGACACTAAGTTTAGGGTTGCCCCCCTCCACGGACCGACGATGCTCGCCGCACCTGGCTCTTAGGGTCCCGATGATTCGATGACATAGGTTGTAGAACAGTTGTTTATTTATAATCTTTATTTTATTGTTTTACCATTTTAAACAACACACACAAAAGGAATTTGACAACAAAGAAAAAAATGGATTTCAATACAATACACATCTCATATCTGAAAAAGTTCCCTTCCATTCTCCCTTTTATATTAAAAACTTGTAGTGGACATTTTCTCATAGTTCAATAAAAATTGGAAAATGTAAAAATTGGAAAATATACTTAGGCTTCAAACAAAAGTAAACACCTCCAATTTTCAATCTGGATCTTAGACTAAATCGGGTATACCCATCTCGTATACAAATATCTAGTGCATATATGGCAGATTGTCCCCTTTAACTAGCCCTTTATTTCCATAATGATAGTCCATATCTGTAGGTTGATATCAAATTTCCTTCTCAAAAAACATGCAGACCAGACCAACATAGGACGAGACAAAACAAAACATACACAAAAATAAAAGAGAGAAAAAGGGTGGAGGGGGGAAAAGTAGGGTCTGACAAAATGAAAAAAACGAACGGACAATAGTACCATATATGCGACATTGTGCCTTTTTCATTAAGGCACCTCCAACATGTCTCTTGATTATCAGCATTCATTTTATGCATATTGTGACAATATGCGAGGCGAAGTAGTAGACGAATGCTACCTGTCGCCTTGTATGCGTTCATGTGGACTGGATTAAGCGGAGTCCGGTCCTGATTTTTCCAGCCCCAATGGCAGGGCTGGTTTCGGTCCGGAGTTTGTGGTCTATTGGAGTCCACCAGCAGGTGGACCTAAATAATCAGGAAGAGATCTTACTTGAGCACTGACCTGAACCTCAGAGAGGGGTCTGAGGGAGCTCTGTGTCTGTTGGGACTTTAAAAGACAAGGTTTGTATTTTTGATGTTGTTTTGTGGGTGTCGGGGGCCAGCCCCACACCATATAGTGAGGAAACTATACTGTCTAGTTTAGCGCCGGATGGCAAAAACTTATTTCTATGTTTTGCTTTGCATCTCTGTCTGGTACCATTCTGAATTATTACCGGGTCTGAAAGAGTTCCATTTGTGCGTATCCTAGCTGTCAGGTTATAATAAATTTCTGCAGAAGTTTAGGGCCTATACCCCACTGTCTCATGTTCTCCTCAAGAAAACACCATCCCACCCTGTCAAATGCCTTCTAGGCATCTACGGAAAGAAGACAGGATGGGATGGCTTGTTTCCAAGCATACTCCATTAATATAAGAGTCTTCAGTGTATTGTCTCTAGCCTCTCGACTCATCGTAAAACCTACTTGATCCAAATGAATATATGCTGGTAAAATAGGTGTGAGTCTATTTGCAATAATTTTAGAATAAAACCGTAAATCAATATTTGTTAAGGAGATCGGACAGTAGTTCGCACACAGCGTATGATTAGAGTTGAGCGAACGCAAACTGTAAAGTTTGGGTCCGTACCAAACTTTGGGGTGTCGGTGACCCGGACTTGGACATTTGAAAAAAAGTTTGGGTTCGGGGTTCTGGTATTTGATCCCGCCTGTTGAATAGCTGCAGGGCAGCCAATCAACACGCCTTTCACTGGTTTGCCCTTAGAAGCCATCACAGCCATGCCTACTAATGGCATGGCTGTGATTGGCCAGTGCATCATGTGACCCAGACTCTGTATAAGCTGGAGTCACGTAGTGCTGCATGTCACATGCTCTCAGGCTAGTGTAGGGAGAGGATGCTGCCGGCGCTGTGAGGGACAGATTGCAGATATAATAACATCTCATCCTGCATTACAGAATGATCTGATTCTGGACTAGGTAGAGTTTACTACTCCTGCTTTTAGGGACAGATTGCAGATCTAATAACATCTCATCCTGCATTACAGAATGATCTGATACTGGACTAGGTAGAGTCTACTGCTTTGAGGGACAGATTATTGTTCTAAAATCATCTCCTAGTTCTATATGGTCAGATTCCTGCTGTTGCTGTAAGGGACAGATTATTGTTCTAAAATTATTGCCTACTCTTATAGGGTCATGTTCCTGCTGTTGCTGTAAGGGACAGATTATTGTTCTAAAATCATTGCCTACTTCTATAGGGTCAGGTTCCTGCTGTTGCTGTAAGGGACAGATTATTGTTCTAAAATCATCGCCTACTCCTATAGGGTCAGGTTCCTGCTGTTGCTGTAAGGGACAGATTATTGTTCTAAAATCAGCGCCTACTGCTTTTTGCAGCCCTCTAGCACTTGCCAGGATTTTTTTACAGCCATTTTTGTACCGAAAAGTTTGGGTCCCTATTGACTTCAATGGGGTTCGGGGTCCGGGGTTAAGTTCGGGTCAAGTTCGGTACCAAACCCGGACTTTTGCGCAAAGTTCGGCCTAACCCGCCGAACCCAAACATCCAGGTGTCAGCTCAACTCTACGTATGATCCTTACTTGGCTGCAGAATAACGGATATATGTGCTTTCATTCCTTGTGCAGTAAAGGGTCGAGATGTAAAGCCCTAATTAAAGGTCTTACTTAATATAGGGACCAAAACTTCCTTTTCACTTAGGGGTGTACTCATTTTTGTTGCCAACGGTTTAGACCTTAAGGCTGTGTGTTGAGATATTTTGAGGGGACAGCAAATTGACACTGTTATACAAGCTGTACACTCACTACTTTACATGGCAGCAAAAGTCCACATGCAGCGCTTTAAATAAAATGAACATAGTCCTTCAATATGAAAGAAGAGGTAGAAAGACAGACACCAGCTTCTGTGCAAGAAAGGGGATCAGCACACTGCACCCTATGATACCACAAAATGGAAACAGAAAAACTTGTAATTAATAATTCCAGCTCTCAGAAGTAACAGCAGGAAACCACCTCCTCTCACCCAGGAAGCCAGATGAAATCTTTATCTGTCACGATCCTGGTGGTGGAGTCTGTCTTATGCAGGGAACAACCACTCTTACACACCCGATTCGGGGACCCCTGATAGTGTAAACAGGAAGTCCCGGAGTGCAGGATGGCAAGAGGGCTGGATGGTCACTGGTGGTGATGTGAAGCTCCAGGTGGTCGTGCAGGCTGATGGATGGTCGTGCAGGCTGGGTCGGCAACTGGCGGGCAGAGAGGCACAAAAGGGTCAGGCAAAGAGTGGTCAAAGTCCAAGCAGAGTTCGCTAACAGATTGGCGGCAGAGTACAGAGGGTTCAGGCAAAAGGATGGTCGTGGATAGCCAGGGTCGGTGCAGGCAGACAGATAGCAGATCAAGCTGGGTTGGATCACGGGAGCAGGAACAACATAGGAACAGGTCTCAGGAAGCAGAGCTGAAGCTCACAGGTACACAGACACTGTAGAATGGACAGCACCTGCTGGCAGGTGCAGGAAGCATAAATAGGGCCATTTGGCGCCGTTTCCTAACAGTATCCAACCACAGTGTTGTCTCTCTCAGCAGGGCTGTATCATAAAATGCAATAATAAATGCACATAGCGAAGCCCACCAGATAAAGCATAAAACACGTTTATTTATCAAGGTTTACACTCACATTAGGTAGGATGAATAAAAGCAATGGTATAGTAAAAAAACGAAGGATTTCAAAGTAGAAGCAGCGTGCCTGGGTTCAGCGGGACTACCTGACTGGTTTCGTCCTATGGGACATCGTCAGAGGCGTGGCCTGCTGAACAGGCACTAGAACTCATAGGATACAATGGAATGATGTGAATGACACGACACCCCGAACTTCCTGTGTGTGGAGCGCATCACATGACCCACCAAGCACTCCACCACTAGCAAGTAGGCCACTATTACAATTGCAGCATTCGGTTCAGCATGAAACCATATAATACTAAATATTAGAAAAAAAAACAACTGCAGATCACTCCCGGTTGGTGCCCAATCAATAGCACAGGCGCAAGACCAGGGAAATCACAGTTTGATATATTTCAGGATTAAATAACATACAATAAAAACAAATGGTTATTCCAAACACATCACATATGTTATTTAAAACAACAAAAAAGCTGCCCCAATTGTAGCAAAGTGCCATTTCTTCAGTGTTGTCACATGAAAAGATATAATAAAATACTGACAAAAATGTGGGGGTGTACTCACTTTTGTGAGATACTGTATATCTACAGTACCCAAATTTGCCTATAGGAGGGCATAAAATGTGAAAAGTAAAATAGCTCCAAGTAAAAAAAAATCATCCAGTCATAGTGTTATTAACAAACAACTTAATCTCATACCGTTAGTGGGCATGTTCAGCTGTAATAAATCCTTGTGCCTGATCTGCCCACATGTCCCCCATGGTAACAAATCATTCACTTCTGCTGGTACAATTTTTCACCTCAAATCCATTTACAACTGTTCCACGATCTATGTGTTTGTCCTGCCCATGTGGCCTGTACTATGTCAGCCGAACCATCAGGACCCTAAGGGCCAGATTCGGCAAGCATTGTCGGTCCATGGAGGAGGGCAACCCTAAACTTAGTGTCCCATGCCACTCTACTAAGCATCATTCACAATCTACTGAGGGACTTTGGGTGTGGGTGATTGAATCAATACCAGATAAGTACCCACCAGCCGAACGCTTTCAGAGGTTGTGTAGGCAGGAAACTTTCTGGATATTCCACCTTAATTCTTTGGTGCCCACAGGCCTCAATGAGGAAATGGAGGTACACACAGTTATCTAACAATACCTGTAAGGCTTGTGTTGTATGTACTTTCTAGATTTAGGTAACATATTGTTTGGTAACACGATACTGACAGGATTAATATAATTTACAGATAACATGGCATTCACGTAAGGGTCCTACCACCTACAAACAGTAGGACGGTAAGTAAACAGTCATAACATATGTATCATGCCCATGTATATGTGTGTGTGTGTGTATATATATATATATATATATATATATATATATATATATATATACACACACACAACACACACACACACATGTAAATCCCATTTTCTTGCATTTCTTTTTTTCTCTATTCGATTCCTGAGATCTTTCATTGCTATGAACTGTTTTTAAGATTTTAGAATTGTGTATTTATTTTTCATGTATTTGAAAATTTTTATAAAGTTTTTTTATTCACTAATATAGTTTTTAGGTTTACATATGCATAATTATGTATTTTACATTGGATACATTGTGCCTATTTGGTATCTCCTAAATGTATATAAGCATACTTTGTATAAATACCAACATGCCTGGCATAGGTCACGCCGCACTGATTGAACGTATGGCCTCTCTTCTGTTGTAGGTCTGAGCTTAATTTGTTAACAAGTGGTAGACACGCCCATCTGGGCTGTCTATATCATCGCTGCCTACCCTATTAACATTCACGTCTGATGAAAATGTGGATACATTGAAACGTGTCACCTGATTCGCCCCTGTAGCTGACGTCACTTCCTGGACTTCCGGCGGCATCCCACACCATGTTCTACACTGGCTTCTATAGTGAGAGAATGCCATTCGGCCAGATGGTCTCTCTCACCTGTTGGAGCTATTACATCCCACCAGTGCTGATGTCGAGAAATGGACAATGACCACGCTTGCCAGAGAGGGATTCTCATTGATATGCCTGCTTTTACTTATGTTTTGTGAGTACTCATTTGGCTGGCTTTTATAATAAAACGTCTGTTACTTACATACTACACTTAGTCTGTCATGCTCTGTCCTTTCTTCATGCTAGCACATTATGACATTGCCTTGTAGGTTTTTTTTTTTTAAAGCCAGCGGTTTACTGCCTACCGCTTTAACTCTGTCTACCAAACAAAAAAAAAAATATATGACATGACTCTAGAACAGCATCTTCAGTCCACTGCTGGCAATGACTGGATGTTATCTTCATGAGTGTTGTGTAAATATTGGGAAAGGATTTCCCTGTAGTTCCAGTGGGTCACCTGTAGTCTGTCTGCCTTTTTTGTTCTTGCGATTTAACTATGAAACAAGCCCATATGCTTATAAGATAAATAGAGAAAAGTGTAAAGTTTTCCACACATCCTATTGTTTGATTCATATCATCATTTCATATTACAGAGAATGATCATTATATATATGGAGAGCGTTTTGACTGTTACCAATTGGTCTTTTTTGAATCAAAGTAACATACCCAATTAAATAAGTTAGGAACATATCAAATAAGTAAGTTAAACGGTCCGTTTTCTTTGTGGATTTCAGTGTTTGATGTGTCAAACATTTTATTATTTGATCCTTGCATTCATGATTTTTGGCTGATTTAAAGAGGATCAAACCATAACTGAATAAGATGTTCCACACAATAGACAATTTGTATTCTTGATTTTGCAAAATCGGAAAAAAATAAATTCAGTCAATACTAGCAAACATTGGTTTCCAATATTCACAAAATGATCATAGATCTGATTGAATAATTGGTCCAGAATGAAAAAAAGTATAAAAAATATGCTTGTATAAATTATACTGATCCATAACATCCAACCAGTGGTGCAATTACAATACATTGACACCAGATTGCTATACTATACTTCAATTTGTTGTTTGCACTATAACGTTTTTTGCATGCATGCATGGAATAGAATGTCTTAAATATACAGTACATCTGAGAAGATATTAATTTCTCTTGCATATCACATGCATCACAACACTATCATCATAAATATATTTTCTACATTACATTTTGCATATATTCATGTGTGTTTTTCAGTCTACATATGCAAAATCCCCTTGCTCCAGATTATTGGCAAATCCTAGTCATCAGGTTAAAGGTGCTGGCTGATTCAAAGGGACAGCTGTGTATCCAATTAGCAAGCAACATTACATGACACGTTTGCTACGCTTAACCCACAAACTTGTTAATCACACTGAGCTCAGCATTCAAGCTGTGCAGGGACTAAAATGAGTGTATCACAGACAATTTATGAAGACTGAAGGTGACCAGCATTTAACTAAACTTGAAAAAATGACTTATAATGCAGTTTGTTAACCCTTTTTTAAACTGTAGAGGTTTGTATAGATATATTGTTGTATGCGGCAGCTAGGACATACTGCAGCTAAACCTCATTGTAACATATAAATTACCCCACACCATTGTTCATACTATGCATACAAAAGGCTAATCACACAAGAGTGATCTGTGAATATGAAAGCCTCTTCTGGCTAACAAACTCCAAATGACTCCATATGTGCTTCCTCTGGAGCAATTAGAGGAAGGCGGCTGGTGGGGTTTCTTTTTTTGGGTGGCCGAACTACCAACCCCCTCGGCAGGGGCAGAGTGGCACTAGCAAACCCCCCTGCTGTCTGTCCTTACCCCATCTAGGTGGTGGGGTGCGGGCAGCTGCTCCGGTGTCCCCTTAAGCACAGCAGGTGGACCCCATCTAGGTGGTGAGGTGCGGGCAGTGGATCTGGTGTCCCCTCCAGAACGGCAGGTGGGCCACATCTAGATGGCTAGGTGTGGGCAGTGACTCCAGTTATCGCTCCTTTAGTGGCTTCTGCTGTGTGTCTCCACTCTCTTCCTTCTAAGCGCTAGGTGTCCAATAGGATCGCCTGACTTTTTGGCCAATTTGGAAACAGCTCTCATGACACGTTTCCTGATCAGCGGGGAGGAGATTTAGTGTGAAAAGAGCAAATATTCATTCCCTATTGTCACACAACTGGGTGGGCTTCGGGTGCAGTTCTCTGCGCCCGGAGCCCACCCTTTCTTGAAATCTATTAGAGCCTCTTGTTCTAATCACATGCTTCAAAAAAACACTTCCCCCATTGGAATCCATGCACCAGGCACCTTTTATATGGATCAGGGGGCCAGACGCATGGATGAGGGGGGCAGTGCCCCTAATGTATAGGGCGCCACTGATGAAACTATGGGACCAGTAGCACATGCTGGTTTTGCTGCCCCTGTCTTTACACCACTAAAGGTAACAAAACTGATCATAATTGCAGCATGTAATGAAATTAGTGTTATACATTATACTGCCAAATAGTCCCAGACACTCGACCATTACACACCAAATGATATGGGCAAAGTATGTGGACACCTCTTCAAGTTATAAAGTTCACATAATAAGGCACTGTTAACGATGCCGCATACAAAGACAACTGCATACATCCAGCCCTGTGGAAACTCCAATTTACAATAAAGTCATGTCCATAGTACCTCAAAATAAATATTATAATTACAAAAAGTATATTTATAACCTTAGAAGTATATGGACATTTCATGGGTCATAGAACAGTGGACTTCTCTACCATAGGGCCCATGTCTAGAGTTGAGCGGACACCTGGATGTTCGGGTTCGGCGGGCTCGGCCGAACTTCGCAAAAAAGTTTGAGTTCGGCCCTGAACTTGACCCCGAACCCCATTGAAGTCAATTGTGACCTGAACTTTTGGGCACTAAAATGGCTCTAAAAAAGTCCTGGAAAGGGCTAGAGGGCTGCAAAAGGAAGCACAATGGGGATACGAGTAGGACAAGTGCCCTGCAAATAAATGTGGATAGGGAAATAACTTAAAATCACATAAAAAAATGGAGGAGGAGGTGGATGTGGAGTAGGAGGTTGAGGAGGCCTCAAAAAAAGACTAAGTTCACTTAAGTATACCAATGGCTGTGGGGTTTATCCCCCAAACATATCAGTTTTAAAACAGCCTGCTGTCGTTTCCCCCTGGATGTGCTGAAGTTGGTGGTGAAGGTGTTATGCTGACTGGATGAGGAAGTGGTAGAGGAGGAGGAAGCGCAGTAGGAGGAGGAGGCAACGGGAGGCAAAGAGATATGCCCTGCAATCCTCGGTGGTGGAAGGACATGAGCCAAACTGTTATCCCCCTCAGGCCCACCCGCCACTACATTTTCCCAGTGTGCAGTTAGCGAGATTTAGCGTCCCTGCCCGTGCTTACTGGTCCATGTTTCAGTGGTTATGTGGACCTTGCCACAGATGGCGTTGCACAGTGCACATTGATCTTGTCCCCGACTTGTTTGTGCAGGGAAGGGATGGCTCGTCTGGAAAAGTAGTGGTGGCTGGGAACCATGTACTGTGGAAATGCTTGTGGACGGTGGTGGACATGGTGGCGTTGCTGTCACATCATCTGTTTGCTGGGTGGCAGGTGACACTGGCACTGTAGAGGTGGAGGAAGAGGCCGAGGCAGCAGCAGAAGAGGAAGCAGGAGGAGACCGAGACCTTTCTTGGATTTTGAGGCACTTATTGCACTGCAGCTTGTGCATTGCATGTAGATGCCTGGTCACGCAGGTTGTGCTCAGGTTTATAACATTTATGCCTCGCTTCATGCTCTGATTGCACAGCGTGCAAACCACTCATGTCTTGTCATCAGCACATTGTCTGAAGAACTGCCATGACAGGGAACTCCTTTGAGCTGCCATTGGTGTGCTAGGTCCCTGGGTGCGGTGGGTAGTAGCAGGCGTACTGTCTAGGGGACGGTCCCTCCGCTTTTGCAACCTGCTTCCTCTTTTGCTGTGCTGGTGCCTCTGTGTGACCACCACCTCTTCCTCCAAACTGCACACGTCACTCGCATGACCTTCATTCCATGTGGGGTCTAAGACCTCATCATCCTCCACATCATCTTCCACCCACTCTTCACCACTGCCCTCCTTGTCAGTCTGCACACTGTAGAAAGCCACAGCAGTTGGCACCTGTGTTTCGTCATCATCGGAGACATGCTGTGGTGATGTTTCCATGTCCTCATCCTGAAACAAAAGTGGTTGGGCATCGGTGCACTCAATGTCTTCCACTTCTGGGGCAGGGCTATGTGGATGACCCATGGAAAGCACACCAGCAGAGTCATCAAAAAGCATAAGAGACTGCTGCATGACTTGGGGCTCAGACTGCTTGGCTGATTTACAAGGGGCTGAGGTGAAAGACAGATGGCCATGGGGTTCAGGTGCCAACTCTGAGCTTTCAGCGAGGGATCGGGTGGGAGACAATGTGAAGGAACTGGAGGCATTGTCAGCCACCCAATCTACTATCTCCTGTACTTGTTCTGGCCTCACCATTCCTTGAGCGGCATTCGGGCCTACCATATAACGTTGAAGGTTCTGTCGGCTACTCGCACCTGAGGAAGGTTTTTCACATTTGATGCTCTCCTCATTCTGGATGCAAATGTACTATTTAGCACAAATTTATATTAATTTTTAAACCGTCAATGTAGACGCATGTTTTAATTTTGTGCAAGAGATGCACAGCAAGGTGCAAATGTACTATGTAGCACTATTTATTATTCTTTTTTTTTTAAACCAGCAAAGTAGACGCACTTTTTATTTTTGTGCAAGAAATGCACCGCTGGTCGCAAATGTAGTATTTAGAATATTTTTTTTAAACCAGCAATGTAGATGCACTTTTTATTTTTGTGCAAGAAATGCAGTGCTGGTCGCAAATGTAGTATTTAGAATATTTTTTTTTAAACCAGCAATGTAGACTCACTTTTTATTTTTGTGCAAGAAATGCACAGCAAGGTGCAAATGTACTATGCAGCACTATTTATTAATAATAAAAAAAAAAGATTATTCTTTTTTTTTAAACCAGCAATATAGACGCACTTTTTATTTTTGTGCAAGAAATGCACCGCTGGCCGCAAATGTAGTATTTAGAATATATATATATATATATTTTTAAACCAGCAATGTAGACACACTTTTTATTTTTGTGCAAGAAATGCACAGCAAGGTGCAAATGTACTACATAGCACTATTTATTAATAATAATAATAATAATAATAAAAAAGAATAATAAATTATTATTCTTTTTTTTAAACCAGCAATGTAGACGCACTTTTTATTTTTGTGCAAGAAATGCACCGCTGGCCTGCAAATGTAGTATTTAGAATATTTTTTTTTTTAAACCAGCAATGTAGACGCACTTTTTATTTTTGTGCAAGAAATGCACCGATGGCCGCAAATGTAGTATTTAGAATTTTTTTTTTAAAACCAGCAATGTAGACACACTTTTTATTTTTGTGCAAGAAATGCACCGCTGGCCGCAAATGTAGTATTTAGAATATATATATTTTTTTAAAACCAGCAATGTAGACGCACTTTTTTTAGGTTTTATATGAGGCACTTTGCTTAGCAAACAAAATGTACTCTAGCAAACAAAAATCTCCTCTAGCACCCACCGACCAATAAATCGCTGTTTTTAACAGATTTTCTAAAGCTAATCTGTCCCTCACACCAGCAGCAGCATCCTCTCCCTATACTAGTATGAGATGATTTTCGAAAGCTAATCTGCCCCTCACAGCAGCAGCAGAATCCTCTCCCTATACTAGTATGAGATGATTTTCGATAGCTAATCTGTCCCTCACAGTAGCAGCAGGCTCCTCTCTTTACACTAGTATGAGATGTTGTCACATGCAGCACTACTTGACTCCAGCTTATATAGATGCTGGGTCACATGATGCACTGGCCAATCACAGCCATGCCATTAGTAGGCATGGTTGTGATGGCTTCTAAGGGCAAACGAGTGAAACGCTTGTTGATTGGCTGCCCTGCAACTATTCAAAAGGCGCACAAAAATACCCGAACCCGGACTTTTTCTCAAATGTCCGGGTTCGGGACACGGACACCCTAAAGTCCGGTATGAACCAGAACTTTACAGTTCGGGTTCGCTCAACTCTACCCATGTCCTAATACAAGTAATAATAATACATATGTTCTTAATGCTATATAATTAGCGTATTTATGATCTAAATAAAAAGAATATATAGCACATACATATGACTTTAAAAAGGTGCAAAAGCAGAAACAAATAGTGAAAAAAATAGGAAACATGAGAGTAGTAAAGACAGGATTTGTGTCTAAGCACTCAAGTTGGGCAGGCTAGCTTCTTCTTCATAGGGTAATTTTACTTATTTTAATTATTAAGTCCTAGTTATGTTTTATTTTTTTAGGGGACTGATACTCTGGATTTTTGCATATTCTTTTTTCTGCATAATATAAAATAAGCAACACCAAAAAGGAGAGTAGTATACCTAAGGCATCACTGAGATGGCCTGTAGCCCTTACCATGGAGCCAATCACTTTTCTGAGGGTTGTTGACAGGCAGGTAAGTGGTGATATACAGTGGGTACGGAAAGTATTCAGACCCCCTTAAATTTTTCACTCTTTGTTATATTGCAGCCATTTGCTAAAATCATTTAAGTTCATTTTTTCCATCATTAATGTACACACAGCACCCCATATTGACAGAAAAACACAGAATTGTTGACATTTTTGCAGATTTATTAAAAAAAGAAAAACTGAAATATCACATGGTCCTAAGTATTCAGACCCTTTGCTCAGTATTTATTAGAAGCACCCTTTTGATCTAATAAAGCCATGAGTCTTTTTGGGAAAGATGCAACAAGTTTTTCACACCTGGATTTGGGGATCCTCTGCCATTCCTCCTTGCAGATCCTCTCCAGTCCTGTCAGGTTGGATGGTGAACGTTGGTGGACAGCCATTTTTAGGTCTCTCCAGAGATGCTCAATTGGGTTTAAGTCAGGGCTCTAGCTGGGCCATTCAAGAACAGTCACGGAGTTGTTGTGAAGCCACTCCTTCATTATTTTAGCTGTGTGCTTAGGGTCATTGTCTTGTTGGAAGGAAAACCTTCGGCCCAGTCTGAGGTCCTGAGCACTCTGGAGAAGGTTTTCATCCAGGATATCCCTGTACTTGGCCGCATTTATCTTTCCCTCGATTGCAACCAGTCGTCCTGTCCCTGCAGCTGAAAAACACCCCCACAGCATGATGCTGCCACCAACATGCTTCACTGTTGGGACTGTATTTGACAGGTGATGAGCAGTGCCTGGTTTTCTCCACACATACCGCTTAGAATTAAAACCAAAAAGTTCTATCTTGGTTTCATCAGACCAGAGTATCTTAGAGTCTTCCGTCGGGCCACTCTGTCATAAAGTCCCAACTGGTGGAGGGCTGCTGTGATGGTTGACTTTCTACAACTTTCTCCCATCTCCCGACTGCATCTCTGGAGCTCAGCCACAGTGATCTTTGGGTTTTTATTTACCTCTCTAACCAAGGCTCTTCTCCCCCGATAGCTCAGTGTGGCCGGACGGGTTCTGGTCGTCCCAAATATCTTCCATTTAAGGATTATGGAGGCCACTGAGCTCTTAGGAACCTTAAGTGCAGCAGAAATTTTTTGGTAACCTTGGCCAGATCTGTACCGTGCCACAATTCTGTCTCTAAGCTCTTCAGGCAGTTCCTTTAACCTCATGATTCTCATTTGCTCTGACATGCACTGTGAGCTGTAAGGTCTTATATAGACAGGTGTGTGGCTTTCCTAATCGAGTCCAATCAGTATAATCAAACACAGCTGGACTCAAATGAAGGTGTAGAACCATCTCAAGGATGATCAGAAGAAATGGACAGCACCTGAGTTAAATATATGAGTGTCACACCAAAGGGTCTGAATGCTTAGGACCATGTGATGTTTCAGTTTTTCTTTTTTAATAAATCTGCAAAAATGTCAACAATTCTGTGTTTTTCTGTCAATATGGGGTGTTGTGTGTGCATCAACGAGGAAAATAAATTAACTTAAATGATTTTAGCAAATGGCTGCAATATAACAAAGAGTGAAACATTTAAGGGGGTCTGAATACTTTCCGTACCCACTGTATGGGACCTCCTCAATGCCAGCTTTAACGCTTAAAATCCCACACCACCATGCTGTAACCATAAATTAAAAGCAAATTGGGTTTTTGACAGGCAGCTAAGTGGTGATATGTGACCGCCTCAATGCCTGCTTTAACCCATAAAAGCCCACACCACTATGCCATTACCATAAATTAAAAGTAAATTTTCTTTACACCTGCTCCATTACTACTACATCAATGCCACAATATTTAACATAAATAACTTCTGCACTTAAAACGTATTCCATGTATCTTGCCAGTATATATATATATATATATATATATATATATATATATATATACACACAGACTATGTATATAGATATAAATATATGGTAATTCTTCTCCTCATTTCCCCTTTCTCATAATCCCGAAACTTACTAGTGTTCATGTTGCCCTGCTTATCTGCTTATTATTGCCTTCTGCTGGGCCCTAAAAGTATAAAATTCTTGCAACAGCTTAAAATATTTTTGTATTTTTTTCCATTGCCCAGAACTGTAAACCCTCAGGCTCGGTTCACACAGGGGTGACTTGCGATCCGCTCCAGGTCGCTTAACACAAAGAAATCCCATTGAAGTGAATGGGAGCCGTCTTTATGTACACTACTGAAGTCACTCCGACTTCAAGGTGACTTCAAAAGAGATTCCTGTACTACTTGGAGGTGACTTCTATCCGACTTGTGCCCATAGAATTCAATGGAAGTCGCCTCCAAGTCGGATACCCTATCTAAACAGAAGCGACTTCACAGTGAAAAGAAAATAATTTATTTTAGGGCAACCCCCACCCTCCCTGCTCTGATTGGCCACAGCAAAGTCACCTGGCATGAAGTCGTGTTGTAAGTCGCCTCAAGTCGCGCTATAAGTTGCCTTCAAATAGCCTAGCAAAGTCGCCCCACAAGTCGGATCGCCCCTGTGTGAACCGAGCCTCAGGGTTCCTGTTATGCTATGTAGCAAAATGTTTTGATACATTATATTTTTTTAAACCTAATTTAATAATATTGGGTTTAAAGAAAACAGTGTATGAAAAAACATAATGGGGGAAATTCAGTAAAGCTGCTGTGTCACTTTTCTAGTGTTAATTGCTCTTTTTAATGTGTTTTGTCTAATTTAAGAAGCATTGCAACAGTTGTGGTTCTGACAGCAACTTGTGTGCCAAATTCAGGTAGCTATAATTTTCACCACTTCTACAATTCAGTGCAAGGTCTGCACCAAAATCAAAAATACATACCAACAGTTTATATTTTATGAAAGTGGAGCTACTTAAGACCAACTGTTTTGGCGTACAGAGAGAAAAGTCAGAATGGACCAACAAAGATGTGTAAACATGTGTTTGTGCTCAGCTCTCTAGCCTGGACCTTCACATCATCATAAATATAAATGTATATGCTTGTAAGATAAAAAATAACATCTAATAAAATGTAAAAACATGTAAAAAAAGTTACTGTCATTGTATTTATTTATACTGTTTGGATGTTATCTGCAAAAAACAAATGTTAATATTAGACATAGTCTGGGGCAAGCTCACAGAGATCTGTGAATTAAAAATTACAAGGTCCAACAGCCTTTGCGGCTGTCCCAATGAACTACCACTGCGCGGTTTCAAATACTTTTGTACTGTCTTTATTTGTGAATGGGTAGGGATACTATGTACCCCATACTCATTCACATGGGGCGGTGGGATCTGGGGGACCCCTGGTTAAAGGGGGCTTCCAGATTCCGATAATCCCCTTGCTAACAGACCCCCACAAACCATTTGTCAACACTAACCATCAACATAAGGGCAAGGTGCTTTGGGGTGGGGGAGGAAGATCCCCCCGCCCCAAAGCATCCCCCCATGATGAAGGCATGTGGCCTAGTATGGCTTAGAAGGGGGGGCGCTCGTCCATGCCCCTCCTTTCCTGACCTGCATGCTCGGATAAGGACCTGGTATGGGTTTTGGGGGTGACCCCAGGAGAGGTTTTTTTTTCAATTTTGGCGTGGGGTTCCCTTTAAAATCCATACCAGACCCGAAGGGCGTCTGCCCACGCTGTTTTTTTTTTCATAATTAATTGCCGGTGAGTTTTTTTTTACATTATTTTATTTACATGATATTTCTGCATGATTAAACCTAAGGGAAAAAATCACTTAAGACCTAACATGAGTGTATGGTCCACCTGGCAAATTTGTCTTCACATAATGGGGTACTTTGGTAGAAATATTGCATGGTTGAAGATGATTGTATTCATTTGTTGCTGGATCTATTAAAGGACTATTGATTTAAATGGTAGCATGAGAATGATCACACAATTGAATTGTGCAATGTATGAGCACATATAGTAGCACATTAGCACTTTATGTTTAATCGTAATGATTGTAATAAGTCACTATATCACTTTAGCACTAGCACTTCTGTACTGTTTGTATGTCTTTCTTTGTGTGAAATCCCTGGTGTCCCTGCCAGTCCCTCTGCTTTTCTATTAAAACCTGACCACACTAAACAGGAGAACACAGAGTGCATTCTCCACCAATGATTAGACTTGTCCCGACACACACCCCCTGCATGGCCTATCGAATTTGAAGCTCAGTGTAATGTTGATTCCCCTCCCCTCAGCTCATATGCAGCTGAGAACAGAGGGAATGTGATCACTTACAAAAAAGTGACAAACCGGTATTTATGATTTTTTTTATATCCATGCACAAAAGTTTTGTCTTTCATTTCCATTTTAAATGGAATGGGCTGTTTTACAAAGGTGATCATTTACAAACACTTGAACAAGCTGAAGTTAGAAGCCGATTGGCTACCATGCACAGCTGCACCCGATTTTGCACTCTCCAGTTTTAGTAAATCAACCCATTGTTTGGTTCATTTAAAAAAGGAACGCACTATACCTAAACAAGACTGAGTCCAAGCAAAATCATAAGGTTGTAATATATCTCAATTTTTCATTCTGGAAATGTAAGATCCTTTATAGATTTAGTTTAATTGAGGAACAGCACTGTACTTTTCGCCCATGCTTTTTACTGTAGTTTAATTTAGCTTCATAGGAATGACTATTCCATTTGGCTTAAATGCTTGAAGCCTTGTCATTAGTTTTAGTTGAAGGGAACATTAGACAGACATGGTCACTTACTGAATATAAATCAGGCCATGAAAATTTGTAGTTCAGTTTTCTAGTTCAGTTTTCAGAGAAATAGAAAAGGACTAAGTAAAAATATTTACTGTGCTCCAAACATCAAGAAAAAGTAGCTGATCACAGTGATTAAAAATGCCTAGTATTGATTAAAAAAAAAATATATAGCAGAACAGAAATAGACTGTAAGGGACCCCACAGTAGTCTAGAAAGAAAAAAAGATATTCTGCACAAACCTTGTATCCATTTTTTGATTAATGCATTAGTACATCTCTAAGGCCCCTTTCACGCTGAGGCAGTTTTCAGGCAATTTAGCGCTAGAAATAGCACCTGAAAATTGCCTCCCATTCATTTGCATGAGTGCTTTCACACTCGGGTGGTGCGCTTGCGGGACATTAGAAAAAGTCCTGAAAAAGTCCTGAAATTAATGGGCAGTGCTTCCAAAGCACCATAAAAGCGATTTGAAAGCACCTCAAAACTGGTCTTTTTTTTTCCTTTTTTTTTAAAAATCACATGACCTTAAAAACTGCCCGCTAGCGCCTGAAAAGCACTGCAAAAGTGCCGCTAAAGCACCGCAAAAATGACCGGTGCTTTAGCTCTGTTTTAGCGGATCTTCAGTGTGAAAGGGGTCTAAAGGGGCTCTTCACACTATTTGTAGTGACCTGCTTTTTTCCACACTGGATACGTTTTTTTTCTATGTGCCTCATTCACACTGCACTGTGGGGTACAGCACTACTCTGGATGGCACCACATGTCATTGCAGAGTAGAGCAACACACTAGACTACATGACAGTTCAAATAAAGTTGAGAAAAAAAGATAAAAATATGGAGCATTGCTATGACCTGAAATGTGAATCATACTGCTCTCTGCTGGAGTTGGCATTTTACTAACCTGCATGGGAATATGTTGCATTTCACCTTGCAGGCTAGTGTGAATGTAGCCCAAGATTAGACACACCTTTGCATTGTTGTTATTACAGGTTTTTTTGGCATGTTTTGCATTGCACACTGGGATACATCTTGTACATTCGTTGATGGCATTTTTAGTACCCTTTCGTGCTTTTTTTTGCATTTTTCATATTGGCCAATAAATGCATCATATGGGCATTTTCATGTATTACTATTGACTTAGATTGGCTTAAAAATGCCTGAAAGTGGAAAAAAATGGGCCTGAGCGACTTTCAACAATGTGTTCCAATGCAGAAAACAGATGTGAGCCGGCTCTATCTATGATATGGCCTTGGTAATACATGCATTTTAACCTGTTCGAATGTACAGGTTGAAACATGAATGCAAGATGTGTACAGGGTTCCCTTGTTAATAGTTTCCTTGTTGGCAAGATCCCCATCTCTGCCTTTCCAGGTGTACACACCTGCTGTTGTAGTCCTATTGTACATCTTTTTTTTTCTTTTTTTCAAAGGGCCCGTCCACCCATAACTGTGGTGGAGATGTCTCTGCTTGGGTATCCAGGGCTGCACACCTGGTTCATACTGCTGCACTGCAGTAACTCATGAGTCACCATACATATTACTGAAATGTATGTTTTGCATGTTGGTGAGCTGTGGTGCAATATATTCCTAATGCCTCTTTGAAAGCCCCTTGTTAATGGATGCATCACACCACAAAGCAGGATACTGCATATCAAGTCCTGCTTTCCAAAAGTTACACACTTTTTTTTGCAGCATTTTGGTGAACCAAATGAATGGGCTAACAAAGCACATGTTAATAAATGGTATTATGCACACTAATTCCAGAGAAAATTCTCTCACAATCGTGAAAAGTTAACTGGTTTACTATGATCAATAGAACATTGCCTTTTAGTTAATTGAGTAAATACTTATATTTAAGTAATAAACAAATTCATATCTAATCGACATTGGTTAACCACTTCAGCCCCGGAAGGATTTACCCCCTTCCTGACCAGAGCATTTTTTGCGATTCGGCACTGCGTTGCTTTTACTGACAATTGTGTGGTCGCGCTACATTGCACCTAACCAGAATTGATGTCCTTTTTTTTTCCACAGCTTTTTTTTGGTGGTATTTGATCACCTCTGTGGTTTTTATTTTTTGTGTTATCAACAAGAAAAGAGCGACAATTTTGAAAAAAAAAATATTTTTTACTTTTTGCTATAATACATATCCATAAAAAAAAAACACATTTATTCATCAGTTTAGGCCAAAATTTATTATTTTACATATTTGTGGTTATAAAAAATGAAATAGGCGTATATTGGTTTGCGCAAAAGTTGCCACGTTAACAAACTATGTGAATAGATTAAAGGCATTTTCACTTTTTACTAGTAATGGCAGCAATTTTTATTGGGACTGCGATATTGCAGCAGACATATCGGTCACTATTGACACCTTTTTGGGACCAATGACATTTATACAGCAATCAGATCTAAAAATTGCCACTGATTACTGTATAAAGGTAATTGGCAGGGAAGGGGTTAACCTGTAGGGGGCGATCTAGGGGTTAACTGTGTTCCCTTAGCATGTTCTAACTGTGTGGGTGCTGGGCTGGCAGGGGCATGACAGATTTAACTGATCTTGATCACAGGGATCAGTAGATCACTGTCATGCTGCCTGACAGAACGGGGAAAACTGTGTTTACATCGGCGGTTCCCCGTTCTTCCTCTGTATTAGGCGATTGCAGGTCGTTGGTGGACATCGAGTCCACCTGACTGACGGCCACACTCAGAGAGTGGGCGGCAGGCATGAGAATGCGCCACCGGCAGTGTGCACCCACTTTTCATGCTAGACTGCCACAGTGCAGCAGTAAATGTACACAAGCCGGTCGGGAACCAGTTAAAGTTAAGTGCAACATCCCTAATTTTGAGACATTGAATTTGTGTTATTGTGCTGATGTGGAGCTTTTAGGGCACAGCAAACTTTGTTCATAAAAATGTATAACATTTATTCAAAATTTTTTAAAACCAGGACAATATTTCAATATACAATTTATATAACATAAGACAACATGATGCAATGCAAAACTCATAAAAACAATCCGTCTAGTCACTGCAGTGAATTTGTATATACCGTGTTTCCCCGAAAATAAGACTGAGTCTTATATTAATTTTAGTCACAAAAAACACAATAGGGCTTATTTTCAGGGTAGGGCTTATTTATTTACAGTATGTACATTAAACAACATTTATTCAAATACCAGTACAGTCATCTCCATTTCCCTTTGAACCATTGGTCCTAATCTCTCATTTACAGCAATATTTTTTTTTATATCATTATATATGGTACTGTATGAGGTTCAGTGCAGTTTTATACTGGTATACCGGTAAAAGTACCTGTTTAACAGCTTTTATTCTTCTCTGAGATCTCTGAGGTGATGATTAAAGAGAAGAGTTCGGCTGTGGTGACGTCAGCTCGCTCCGTGCACTAAAGAGGGAGGGGGCGCAGACGTCAGCGGGAGGAGAGGAGGAAAAAGAAGAGCCGAGATTGCCACTGAGGTCAGTGCGCTGAAGACGACATCTGGAGGGAGGAGGGGAGGAAAGAGAATAGCCGGCTGACGTGCACAGAAGAGGAAGCAGCAGCAGACATCAGCCGGGAGGAGAGAAGATGACCTCCGGCGGGGCAGCGATGGGTGTAAACCTGTTTGTTTTAAATATAGCAGCAAACGGAGACACTAGCCAACATTTAAAAAGTGTTTTTAAGATGATTTACTAGGTCTTATTTTCCGGGTAGGGCTTATATTGCAGCCCGCCCCGATAATCAAGATAGGGCTTATATTGCAGCCCGCCCCAATAATCAAGATAGGGGGGAGGGGAAGAAGGGAAAGGGGAGGAGGTGAAGAAGGGGAGGGGGAGGGAAAAAAGGAGGGGGGTGGGGCAAAAGGGGACAAGCTGAAAGGGGAGAGTCACCCAAGGGTCACAAGGGGGCCTCCATACACATGCAGAAACCCATAAGTCCCCAAGTCACCCCCTCTCCTAACACCCCAACGACATAACCTTTCTATATGGAATTAATGTCAACGACAAGATTTCATTTTATGATCAGAAGAAACTATTCATTGATTTTTTTTAAGTAGTTTATCTTGCTGTTGTAGCAAAAAAAAATGTAACTGCTATTTATCTTGATGGAATAACAATCTAGTGGTCCCAAATATAAAGTAATGGGTCTCTATAAGGAGCAGATATAAACAATATATCTTAAAAAGGCAATGATAAGAAAATTCCTTTATATCGATTTTCTTATCATTGCCCTTTTAAGATATATTGTCTATATCTGCTTGTTATAGAGACTTATTACTTTATATTTGGGACCACTAGATGATTATTATTCCATCAGGATAAATAGCAGCTTCAACTTTTTCGCCACAGCAACAAGGTAAACTACTTTCAAAAATCAATTAATAGTTTCTTCTAATCATAAAATTAAATCTGGTCATTGACATTAATTCTATGTAGGAATCAAGGCCGTATCATTGGCGGGTTAGGAGAAGGGGTGACCAGGGGACTTACGGGTTTCCGCATGTATATGGAGGCCCCCTTGTGACCCTTGGGTGACTCTCCCCTTTCATTCCCCCCCTTATTCCCCTTTTTCCCCACCTACTGTTTCCTTTCCATTGTTTACAAGGAAGATATGAAATATGAATAATATGAACTGTTAAATAATTATTTAGAGTGCAATTACTGATAATCTGTCTTTTTGTTTTGCATACATTGGTAGCTCCTGATGAAGAAGACTATGTCCAAGAATCACGTTGAACTGCAGAGACTACTATACACAAATTTACTGCAGTAACAAGACAGATTATTTTTATGAAGTTTGTATTGCATCATGTTGTCTTTTGTAATGTAAATTGTGTATTGAAATATTGTCTTGCTTTTAAACAAATTTTGAATAAATGTTATACATACAAGTATGCTCTGCATTAAAAGTCCCATGCCAACACAATAACACAAATTAAATGCAACAAATTCATATGATTTGCACTGCTACAATGTTAATACATTGAGTGTCACTAAAGGCTTCAAAAAATAATCTTGATATTGTTTTCCATTATGTGTTTTGGGCATTATAATCATCATCAGAGTTCACTTAATTTAATTCCATGTGCCAACATAAAATAGCGTCATCCTTGTCATTCAAATTCCTTTCTACAAGGACAACAATAAATTCTCTTTCAAGAGCAGATCGGCTCTGCTGCAGAATGTTAAGCTTTATAATGGAAATGAGGTCAAGCGTATTTAATATTGTGCATCATATGATGGAAGATATCAGGACTGATAAACTGGCAAAATAATTAAAAATATGTGTTAGGGCCAAATCATTATTCAGATGCTTGTATCTCCCACCTTAGGTGTGTACTTTCCCAGAGAAATGAATAAAGAATGCACTTTCCTACGCCTGGGGGAGAAGATGTTTGTTGGATTGATGCATTTTTCATTCAAATCAATGAAAATGTATCTCAACACATGCAGTAAGATGTGTGTCAACATGTGTTGTCATGCATGAAATGCATCATGATGCACATTATAATATAAAGTACATTACAACATGAATTGACATGTTTTATTGTGTTCCCATTGATTTCAATGGTAAACACATTTGGAGTGTGAATTCAAGAATTAAAGACTATGTAAGAATCATATAAAATATATACAATATAATTTTAAAAAATGCTACACTATCGCTTTAAACCATGTAGTACTGTGTAAGAAATGTCATACATATTCATACATATAAAACATGATCACTGTGCAAAATAAATACATATTAAAGTAGAGGTCCGCCGCCCCTTTAAAAAATCAAAGTCAGCAGCTACATGTACAGTACCTGCTGACTTCTAACTTTAGGACACTTACCTGTCCTGGAGTCCAGCGATGTCAGCACTTCCACTGATCTACAGATCGGCTAGCCGAGTGCTGCCACTGCCATTGAGAGTGAGGGAATCCGGCAGTGGAGCCTTTCGGCTTCACGCTGTGGCCCTACTGCGCAAGCGCGAGCCGCCGTTGCTCTTTCTCACTAGTCGGCGGTGAAGGAGTAGGAGGGAGCCGGGCTGCTGACATCAGCGGCCGTGCCTGTGGACCGGGCTCCTGGATGTTGGGAAAAAGGACACCTGTCAAAAACAGGTTTCCTCTCACCCCTTCCCCCTGAAAGGTGCCAAATGTGACACCGGAGGGGGAAAGGTATCCGAGAAGCGATAGTTCCACTTTTTGGTGGAACTCCGCTTTAAACATAATTTCATAATACAGTCCAACCACCCCATAAAATGGAAAAGTGAAATTAAGACAAAAATCCTCTCCAATATCAACTTGATAACTCCTTCTGTGACTCCAACTCTGCCACTGTGACAACTGTGAACTCTTATTATAAGAAGCTAGTCCCAAAACGAAATGAAGTCACTTGTGCAGTTTAAATGCCATCACATGGGTAGTAGTGGGCATTTCAGATAGCATGTATCACTATAGAACATGCATAAAGAAGAGCTTTCAGAACAGTGCATGTAAATAAAGCAATTTATTTAATAATTAAAAGCAGGAACAAAACTGACAAACATAAGATAAAAGTACAAATAATCATCTCATCACCTGGTCCAACTACAGCAGACGTGATGATATCAGTGCTACATGCTCCACCTTATGCATTTCATCATAAATTACATTGCCAGTGGCCATATCATGAATGACAATGTAATTTAAATAATGATAAATGTACTGGTTCCTTTATGAACTTCAAAGGAACATAGGAGGAGTAAGTGGTTTGGGGCATGTTCAAATGAACTTTATGGACTGTTTCATAATTGAATTAAAATGCCCATGATTTTCATTCTTATAAATAGGTATATTAATTGGAAGTGAAGTTACAAAAATAAAGGCATTTAAAAACACACGTTAAATACTTTCACTGTACTATACAACATTTCTAAAATCAAGTTATATGATTTTGATGTCATGCTTCCTATTTCAAAAGGCATACCCTAGGAAGAAGGAGAGGGTCTCAAGTTCAGTGTTGGACTTCTGCGTAGCCAAAATAGGATGCAGATTTGCAAGGGTGGAGCACAGCCATCCACACATTACATTGGTATCAGTAACAAATTCACCTGTATTTTAAAATGGGTCCAGACTGCCACACTGCCTGCCAGTATCAGTGGCGGCTGGTGAAGTTTTAGGATGGGGGGTGCCAGACCCCGTCCTTCCTTTTTGATCCCCCCTACTTCTCATAAGCCCCACCCCTTACATAACCCACCCACTCCGTCCCCTGTAGTACACAGCTCAACATCACAGGACACAGTATACAGCTCAGCATCACAGGACACAGTATACAGCTCAGCATCACAGGACACAGTATACAGCTCAGCATCACAGGTGGGATATATAGATAGTAGCCAGTATCAGAGGACACAGTATACAGCCCCGGCATCACAGGTAGGGGTATATAGCAGCCAGTATCACACATGGGGTAAATTGCAGCCAATGACACAGGTAGAGGTAAATTGTAGCCAATATAACAGGTGGGGTACATTGCAGCCAATATCACAGGTGAGGGTAAATTTCAGCCAGTATCACAGATGGGGGTAAATTGCAGCCAATATCACAGGTGGTGGGAAATTGCAGCCAATAACACAGGTAGGGGTAAATTGCAGCCAATATCACAGGTGGGGTAAATTGCAGCCAATATCACAGGTGGAGGTACATTGTAGCCTGTATCAGAGGTGGCGTACATTGCAGCCAATATAACAGGTGGGGTAAACTGCAGCCAGTATCACAGATGGAGGTAAATTGCAGCCACTATCACAGGTGGGGTAAATTGCAGCCATTATCACAGGTGGGGAAAAATGCAGCCAGTATCACAGGTGGGGTACATTGCAGCCAATATCATAGGTGGGGTACACTGCAGACACCCCCCCAAGTCAGAACAAAGTCCCGCACTTATCTCATCTGGTAGCAGGCTGGCAGTGTGCAGAGCCCACGGGCAGAAAGCATGCTGGCAGTGTGCAGAGCCCACGAGCGGAAAGCATGCTGGCCCGGCAGTGTGCAGAGCATGCGAGCGGAGAGCATGCTCTCCATGCTCCAGCGGCATCCTCTCCATGCTCCAGCGGCATCCTCTTGCTCCTCTGAGATAGGTGTCCAATAGGATCACCTGTCTACTCTGCCAATCAGGAAACCGGTAACATACATTGCAGCCAATATCACAGGTGGGGGTAAATTGCAGCCAATATCACAGGTGGGGTAAATTGCAGCCAGTATCACAGGTGGGGTAAACTGCAGCCACTATCACAGGTGGGGTACATTGTAGCCAATATCACAGGTGGGGTACATTACAGACACCCCCGAAAGCATGCTGGCCTGGCAGTGATGCTCCAGTGGCATCCTCCTGCTCCTCTGAGATAGGCATCCAATAGGATCACCTGTCTTCTCCGCCAATCAGGAAACTGGTAACATACCGGCGCTTCCTGATTGGCTAAGAGCGGTTCCCAGGTAGAAAGGCAAATGTTCATTTGCCTTTCTAAGGGCTTGTGGTGGCACACTTTGCGCCACAAGCCACACTTTAATGAAGCCAAATAGAACCTACGGCTCTAATGAGATGCTTCATGGACACCCCTGCGGAGGTAATTCATGTGGCTATTGCCACAAAGGGGCCAGCCGCATTAATGGGGGGTTGTCAAAGGGGAACATGGATAGATTCATGCTATGCATGAATCTATCCATGACAGAGGGGTAACAGGAGAGAGGGGGCAGCGCCCGTGCACCCTGATGGACGGGCCGCCACTGGTTTCCTGTACAGTGTGTGCATATTTCATGATGGAACAGTGTGTTGCTTTTATACTATTCCCCCACGCTTGGTTCATGAACCTAGAACTTAACTACTAGCAGATTATTCTTTCAATTGTTTATTCTAGGTGTACTGAAGAAGAGAGGAGAAAAAATGTCTTCTAGTCTTTTTTGCAACCAGGCTCAACTTGTTTTATGTAGCTACGTTGCCTGATTTTGCAGTGCAATGCTAAGGCCAGCCATACATGGTTCAAATCTCGGCTGGCTTAGCAGGAACCGGCTGAGATTCAAACCGGTAATAGGCAGGTTGACTGTACAAAGTCGATCGACCAACTTGGGTACAACCAGCCTTCCAGAATCTCTTGTGATGATCACTAGCGGCTGATTTAGCCGCTAGAGATAATCACTGCCTTATCCCAGCAGGGGTGGCTTCACCCGCTGGGAACAAACACTTTCTCAGCAGGAGTGATTCCCCTATCAGCACTATCTGTGTTTATGGGGGAATCGTGCAAATTTTTTAGTTGCAAGAAAGAAATTTGCAAGGTGCATTGCCTGCCTAAGACTAGCTAATTAATTGGTGTAGGACAGGTGGTAGCACAGCACACTTGGCTTGGCTTACTTGGGCATAAAATATAAATCAAGCTCTGCTAAAGTTGTTTATGTGACATAGTCAAATGCCACATTAGAAGAAGATTTGTTCTGCCAAGCACTGCACAGAAATTACATAGTGAGGTATTGTGTTGTCAATCAGCCTCTGTGGGCAGAAAGAGTAAGAATTGCTACAGATAAACAAAATTTTTCTTGAATTTTGTTTGTTAACATTATGTGGTGGTGACCAATATTTTCAGCACATAAATACTGCAATTTGCTACTGCTGGAATGGGTCACTCTTTTGACAAAATCAGTCAAGCTGGCAGGATGACAGATAACTTTGTGACATACATTGTAATCACATTGACTTTTGAATACAAAGAAATTGCCATCTTTTCTTTATCCTTTAGTGCACACTAACGTGTTTTTTTTTTTCACTCTAGCACTTTTATTCACTTGACCGTTGCACTGGTAGTTGATTATCTGAGCCTGAGAGCATGAAGTCAGACTGTGATTTCAGCTTACATCTCAGCATGGATTCTGCTTATTTGGAGACAAAGCACAGTGTGGAGATTTACTGTGAGTATAGTGGAATTGCAGTGGTTATTTAAAATATAACAATTGTTTCTCCAGTGGACATTGTTTTCATACTGAACATCTTTAATTTACAATAGCGGTGATGATTTGATAGTACCGAAGTTGGATAACAGTTATTAGTTTGTTCATTTGATGCTATTGCTCTGTACATGGGACTTTTAAATTAGTTCATATCCATTGTACTGGTTTGGCTGAAATTACTAAATTGCCCTGAGGTATCTGGGTTTTATTATTTAAATGCTTTTCCCTCATGTTTTATTATTTATACTCTACTGACCAAGGCTTACCTGAAGTTTTATCAAGTCCAGCAGCAATATATTAAAGTGTATTCAAACCCAAGAACAAAAAAAAATGTAACTTATTGCTGCCTACCAGCCCTTAGATGGTGACTGAATCATTTTTTAAGCTCTGTTTTTTTACTTTCACCCAATAATTGTGACAGTAACACAACTCCTTCCTACAGTGACAGCATTCACTCACTGTACTTAACTATGCAGGGATAAGCTTTTTCACCCTTGGACGGGAAGTGTGTTAGGAATACAGAACAACCCCTCTTTACTCTCCATAACATAGGAAATTATTTTTTTTTGTACTTATTGTCTAGACATAACAAAACACTTTCAAAGCTATATTTTACAGACCAAAAAGGAGCATGAAAGAGAAGATCATTATTAGTGTTTACATACACTTTAAAATATTTGCTGAATATGCCAGCACATCCCCACATGTTCCACTTTGCTGTGACACTGCAGCCAGCTGCCATGAAGGTGTATTTCAGGAAACAAGCAACACATTCTTTTTCCTTAAGTCCCACATATTAACCACTTGCCTACTGGGCACTTTCACCCCCTTCCTGACCAGGCCAATTTTCAGCTTTCAGTGCTGTTGCGCTTTGAATGACAATTTCGCAGTAAAGAAACACTGCACCCAATTTTTATCATTTTGTTCATAGTTCTTTCTTTTGTGGTATTTAATCACCACTGGGTTTTTTATTTTTTGCTAAACAAACGAAAAAAGACCAAAGATTTTGGGAAAAAAAGCTACTTTTTTTAAGTCTCTGTTATGAAATTTTGCAAATAAGTAATTTTTCTCCTTCACTGATAGGCTGCACTGATGGGCACTGATAAGACGACACTGATAAACAGAACAGATGGGCAGCACTGATGGGCACTGACAGGCAGCACTAATGGGCACTGATAGGCAGCACTAATTTAAACTGATAGGTGGCACTGATGGGCACTGGTTGGCAGCGCTGATGGACACTGATGATCAGTGCCCTGATTATCTGTATACATGTCCCCTGTGACATTGGCCGGTTAACGGCTTTGCTTTCCTCACGCTGTGACAGCGCATGAGGAAAGTACTGCCGATAACCAGCAAGTCTGTTTACACTGTGATCAGCTGTGATTGGACATAGCTGATCATGGGGAAAAGGGCTGCTGTGATTGGCCCTTTACCTTGATCTGTGACCGGCTGTGCCCAAAGGACACAGCAATAACAGAGCATGCTAGATGCGCACCCTAGGGGTTGTGCAGGGGGCATGGTTCTAAGAGGACGATCATGGACGCCCCCCCAAAACAAAAGAGCCATGCTGTAGCCTTCTTATGGCTACAGCACAATAAGGAAGTGGTTAACCACTTGCCGACCAGCCGCCGTCGGCAGGTCGGCTCACCAGCACAAACCGCTGTCATATGGCGGTGGGCGCGGGAGCATGTATTGTGGGCGAGCTTGCGCCACCGGAGGTGCGTTTGCTCACTGGCTACTGGGGGAGCCAATCAGCAGGTGGGGCAGACTCAATGTCTGCCGGTCACCCATGATCGCTACACCGCAGTGACAGAATGGGGATCTGCAAGTGTAAACAAGCAGATCTCTGTTCTGACAGGGGAGAGGAGAGTAATTGTATGTTCCCTATAAAAGAGAGCAGCGATCTCTCTCCTCCCCCAGTCATCCTAGCCCCAACACAGTTAGAACACACTGACAGGGAAACCCTTTGATTGCCCTTAGTGTTAACCGCTTCCCTGCCAGTGACATTTATACAGTAATCAGTGGCTATTTTAAATATCAATGGTCCCAAAAAAGTGCAAAAGTGTTCGATCTGTCCACTGCAATATTGCAGTCCCGCAAAAACTGCAGATTGTGGCCATTACTAGTAAAAATAAATAAAAATGTCATAAATCTATTCCCATAGTTTGTAGATGCTATAACTTTTGCGCAAACCAATCAATATACGCTTATTGCAATTTTTTTACCAAAAATATGGAGAAGAATATATATTGGCCTAAACTGATGAAGAAATGTTTTTGGATAAGTATTATAGCAAAAAATATTGTTTTATTTTTGTTTATAGCCCAAAAAATAAAAAACACAGAGGTGATCAAATACCACCAAAAGAAAGCTCTATTTGTGGGGAAAAAAAAGACGTCAATTTTGTTTTGGTACAACGTTGCATGACCGTGCAATTGTCAGTTAAAGTGATGCAGTGCTGTATCACAAAAAAGTGCTCTGGTCAGGAAGGGGGTAAATCCTTCTGGGGCTGAAGTGGTTAAAGCAGTATTAATGCTACATTGTGGATACATTATTTATTTATTTATTTATTTTTTTAATTGAATGGGTATTGCATACAAAAGTATATCCATCAATATAGCAAATCACAAGATAATATATCATTTATGCAATTTTGTATCCTTTTTTCACAGCTGTTAAACCAGGAAGAGAATTTTTTGCAGGATTTACCATATTTTAAAAAGTGGTTACCAGGAGAATTAAAGTAGATTTAAACCTAATTACTAAAATCTCATATAAATATGAAGACCCCCATATAAAAATTTTAAAGGTGACAATTATACCAATATGTTAAGATTTGTCCTGATGTAGAACTGGACTTTTGCATAGATTAGCACTGGTATATTTCACATGTTATCACATGTGAGGAACTGCAGTGGTTAAAGCAAGTCTAAATCCAATCACTAAAATGTTATAGAATTTTAACATGTTAATATAATTTCAAAAGCTGTTTTCAACATTTTTAAATTTACAACGTTCTTGAATAATACTTGGTGATCCTACCATAAAGGTGATGTTTAAACACTTTTGATTATTGGTAGGCATGAGTTTCAGGTTACCATGGATTTGAAGAAAATCTTGTGAGTTTAAGATCAACAGTCCTGTAAAAATCTGTGCAAATTTAACGGCAAAATTTTTTTTTTAACCATAGTACACTGCACGGCCTTTGAACTGTGGCCAGTAGGCTTAAAAGGGTCAATAAGGAGGATTTTAGTTAAGCCATCCCCTTAACTATAAAAGGGAGGCACAGAGCAGCCATAGTAAATAGGAAGCTATGAATGAGATCTACGAATCTGTCCTCCATTCATAGTTATAGTACCAGCTTCTATGAATGGAGGAGCTGGAGAATCAGACACTCTTGATGAGTCTGTCAGAGCTTCCTTAGTTCTATTAACCTCCACCACATTGGAATATTATGGCAGAAGGTGGGGAGAGGACAGAGGAGGAAGATTTCTGCTAAACCATGACACAGCAGCATAAGGGACACATCACAGTAAAGATAATATGCCTTGTGATGATGTATTGTTTTTGTAAACGTAAGATTTAAATGTGATTTGCCTCTAAGCTCAGGTTTGCCAAAGTTCGAATAAGACCAAACTCTTAACAAATTGAACTTGGGCAGGATCACCTATTACTATCTATTAGATAACAATTCTCCCAAATGCTCTCCTGCATTGTCATCCTGTCACATATGATCCTGACAAAAACTACAAGCAGTCATTCCCATGTGTAAAGTAAATTTGTTGAGCTAAAATACAAAGAAAAACACTATGTCTTCTTAAATCATCATACTGTGCATAATAAAAATTGGGTAAAGTGCAAATGTTAAATACAAACATTGACTAAAAGTAACTAAAATATACATTGTGCAGGCATGTCACCATGAGGGAGCCAACCCTAAGCATGGTGGACATGCACCCCCTGCTTGTATGCCTGTACATGGACAATGATCATGAATAGTTCACTGCATTTTGTTGTACAGAGATGGGCAAAAACTTTTATATACATATAGTGTGTGAAATAGAGTTGGGTGAGTGATTTGGGTCAAGCAAAAGTTCAGCCCGAACATCACCTGTTCACCTGTTTGACAAACACCCAAATGTGTACAGTGCATTCTAAGCCCTGATTGGGCAAAACTCTGGAGGGTGCAGTGAATAGTTGGTTGTTAAGGAGCGGGGCTGGTAAACTGGCTGCTGAGTCCTTAATAACCGATAAGTCATCAGCTGTCACTGGGCTTCCCTGCTGACAGCTGAATAAGAAGAAAACATTGCTGGAGATAAAAAAGTGAAAAATAAAGATGCAGTGGGGGTCCTCCCTAATCCATACCAGGCCCTTTGGGTCTGGTATGGGTTTTAAGGGGAAGCCAATGCTAAAAGTTAAAAGAAAACGACTTGGGGGTCCCCCCATACCAGACCCTTATCTGAGCATGCAGCCTGGGAGGCCAGGAAAGGGTGGGGGGATGAGTAAGTGCCCCCCTCCTGAACCATACTAGGCCCCATGCCCTCAACATGGGGTGGGTGCTTTAGGGCAGGGGGGTCAGGGGGGCCCTCAGATCCCTCCCCCCTATGTATCCCTACCCATTCACCAAAAAAAGTGTAAAAATAAATTAAAAACAGGAGACAATTTTTGACAATTCCTTTATTAAAAATAAAAAAACTGTGTCCCCTGATTTAAATCCATCATCATTCACGATGCCGATGCCACCGCCGACCTAAAAGATGAAAAGAAAACACTCCACCAAATGCCTGGCTTGCCATTTGCCAGTTCTTATATAGTTAAGGGGTGCAGCCACCTGGCGATGTCACCTGGTAGCACCACCCTCTTGTGATGTCACCAACCGGTGCATGCTGGGCCAGTTGATGATGGATTTACAGGGGAATTACTTTTTTGTTTGTTTTTAAAAAAGGAATTTTCAAAAACTTTGTTTTTACAAAGTTGTTTTTACACTTTTTTGGTGAATGGGTACCCCATAATCATTTGCATAGGGGGTCTACACCTTTGTTAAAAGGGGCTTCCAGATTCCGAACCACCTGCCCCAAAACAGCATGTGGCCTGGTGTGGTTCAGGAGGGTGGGTGCTCGCTTGTCCCCTCCGATTTCCTGACCTGCCAGGTTGCATGCTTGGATAAGGGTCTGGTATGGATTTTGGTGGGAGCCCACACTGTTTTTTTTTACATTTTGGTGTGGGGTTCCCCTTAAAAACCATACCAGACCTGAAGGGCCTGGTATGGATTGAAGGGAGACCCGACACCATTTTTTTTTGTTTCTATTGCCGGAAAAGGTCAGTTCATTCATTTTTTTTCTTTAGAAATGTCAGCTGTGCTGCAGTAGGTTCTATCCATGGTACAGATGCATCACTTTACAGGCGAACCCCAGGCACTATATTTAAAGGAATTTTTGTGGCCTGGTGTGGTTCAGGAGGGTGGGTGCTCGCTTGTCCCCTCCAATTTCCTGACCTGCCAGGTTGCATGCTTGGATAAGGGTCTGGTATGGATTTTGGTGGGGGCCCACACTGGTTTTTTTTACATTTTGGTGTGGGGTTCCCCTTAAAAACCATACCAGACCCGAAGGGCCTGGTATGGATTGAAGGGAGACCCGACACCATTTTTTTTTGTTTCTATTGCCTGAAAAGGTCAGTTCATTCATTTTTTTTTTCTTTAGAAATGTCAGCTGTGCTGCAGTAGGTTCTATCCATGGTACAGATGCATCACTTTACAGGCACACCCCCAGGCACTATATTTAAAGGAATTTTTCATTTAAATCTTTTTTTTTTTGCATTGATACATGTCCACCAGGGCATTACCTGGACCCCTATACCATTTTTATGGCCAATAAACTGCAAATAAACCTTCAAAATGGGGACTTTTGATTTTTCAAGTTCAGGTCCCATAGACTTTAATAGCGTTCATGGTTCAGGTCAGAACATTTTCTCTGTACAGGAGCTCTGGTGCGAACCGAATAGGGGGTGTTTGGCCACTCTCTAGTGTGAAAGATTACAATCATTTTAAGCTTTATGAAAGAAAGAAGCAGGTTGGCTGATACGCACAGCTGCTTCAGATTCTGGCTGCTCTGGTCTTAGAAATGTCCCGTCAATTTGTTTTGATACAATACTTGAAGATGCTAGGTAGGCATGATCAATCAGAAGTCCTATAAAACAAGCCATAGATAAGAGGGAAAGAGAGAGATACCTGTAAATTGAGATATACAGTATACTGTGTATAATCTATACCTGATCACACTATTTTTTGCATGGGACTTTTTTATCTATTTATTTAACCATGGGCTCACTTTTGGTTTAATTATTTCACTTTGTTTGTTTGTGAAAAACAATTTGTTATAATTGATGCTATTAATAATTTTTAGCACTGTTGTTTTGGATAAGCACATTTACTTTCTATACATGGTATTTTTTATTGTCATGTGCAATATATTTAAGTGCTGCTATCCCCTTATTTGTTTGAATTCGTATATATTTTTTTTGATACACGTGCAAATATTACACTATTTTCATAGATATAGAGGACATTAGTGTAACATGTATACTATGATTTTCTATATGCTGATTAAAATTCTTATTGATTTTAGAAAATATAATATGATTAAAATAGTAAAAACTTTATTTCTAGTTAACACATTTTGGTATGGCAAAAAATTGTTTAACCAAAAAAGACACTTCTGTGCCCCTCTCCAATTTGATTTCACTTTCTTGCTGGGGTCTGACTTACTTTAAATTCAAGGATAAGCTCTACCAACTGGCATTCACTTTCTGATAAGACTGCATTTAGAGGACACTACGGTAGCCTTATTGGACATTGGAATTTATCAGAAAGAAAATACTATACTTAACATCACATCACCATTTTTTATAGTGAGGAGTAATAGGGACAGTGTATTTCGAGTAGAAGCCTTAAAAAAATAACTTTTTTTATGGCACATTCAGCAGGCACCAGGATATTAGCATTGGTACATCTTGGCATAGAGAATATTGCCCCTCCCTAAGGTCTCCACCACACTAATGGTTCCATAACATAACACTAACCCTTTCTTAACTGGATAATACAGGTTGAATTTTGATTGCATGTGTCGGTGCAATCTTTTTCTGCAGCCCAAATGACACATTTGCAATGTGCCTTAGCAAGGTTGGCATGTTTGCAATGTGACCAGATTTGACAGTTTTGAGAAAACTTTATTATAGGTCTCCCAACTGAATCTTACTTCAAGTCTAATCATATCCAAAGCTTCAGACTTGAGGAAGGGAGAGACATTTCCCCCCAAAACATGTTGGATTCACTATTTACACATATTCAATAACCGTTGCGTTGGTCCTCTGAGTGTCCTGAATTTTTGTACTGAGCTTTCATCATTACCCACCCAGAGTTAGTATTTAAGTAAAGCGGGAAAGTGTTAGAACAGAGTCACAGACAGTAATAAAACCCTAACAGATATTTTAACTGTTCTCTACTTTACAAAAAAATACAAGGGTTGCTGTAGTTAGATAATAATAATACCAAATCCTCTAGCATTACAGCATAGAGTAGATTTATCTTGGAATGCATGGAAAATATATTGTGGATAGTGTTGAGCGAACCCGGACTGTAACGTTCGGGTCCGTACCGAACTTTAGGGTGTCCGTGGCACGGACCCGGACCCGGACATTTCAAAAATCGTTCGGGTTCGGTCCGGGGTTCTGCTATTTTACTCCACGTGTTGAGAAGCTGCAGGGCAGCCAATCAACAAGCGTTTCACTGGTTTGCCCTTAGAAGCCATCACAGCCATGCCTACTAATGGCATGGCTGTGATTGGCCGGTGCATCATGTGACCCAGCCTCTTTATAAGCTGGAGTCACAGTGCTGCAGTCACATGCTCCTTGGGTTAGTATAGGGAAAGGTAGCTGACGGCGTGAGGGACAGATTTTAGCCATTTTAAGACCTGATCCTGCATCCTGAGATAGATTACTTTACTACTGCTGTCTGTGCTGTTGCTCTGAGGACAGATAGCAGAAATTAGAGATTTCACATACCGCTGCTTTGAGTTGCAGATCAAGCTCTGCATAGAACAACGATCGCTACGATCGTGCTCTACGATCAGATTGTTGGGGGAATTTGAGATTTCAAATACCGCTGCTTAGAGTTGGAGATTTGCAGATTAAACTCTGTCCAACGAAACGATTGTACGTTCGTACACAAC
>BLSH010024109.1:54564-74175 GCA_018402905.1 Glandirana rugosa
ACACACATTGTGAAATTGATTTTGGCCCTGTTTGACTTGATGACAAGACGTTTGTAGACCTTTGACACACATTGTGAAATTGATTTTGACACAGTTTCCAGATGTTTGCAGAACAGTAGTTCAGTTTGTCCCGGTTTTAGTTAAAGTGTTACACACAGTTTCCAGATGTTTGCAGAACAGTGATATGGGTTTGTCCCGGATTTAGTTAAAGTGTTACACACAGTTTCCATATGTTTGCAGAACAGTGATATGGGTTCTCCCGGCTTATTTATACTTTTTTGACACAGTTTAAAGATGATTTTAGAACGGTTATATAGCTTCTACTGTTAATTAATACTTTTCAGACACAGTTTGAAGATGGTCCACATCCACCTCCATTTTTGATTTTTTTATGAAATTATTTTTTTAAAAATGCTTTTAGTTATTTCCCTGTCCCCATTTCTTTGTAGGGCACTTGTCCCACCCTTACCCCCCCATTTCCTTCCTTTTGCAGACCTCTAGGACTTTCCTGGACTTTTTTATATCAATTTTCAGAACTTTTGGTAGAATTACCTTTTTTTGAAAAGTCCGGGTTCGGGGTCCGGGTCCCAGACACCCCAAAGTTCGGTAGGGACCCGAACTTTACAGTCCGGGTTCGCTCAACACTACTCAAACTTTTTTTTAATACTGTGAAAAACAAATGGTAAAAAAAAAAACAAAATTAAAATTCTACTGATACCAGTGGTAGAACTACCAGGGTCACAAAGGTTGTATTTGCGACCGGGTCCTGGGGTTTCACCCCAGGGCTTGGAGAGAAGAGCCCAGCCAGGGGGGTCCTTCATGGTTTCTTGCACCAGGACCCAGGAGGTTCAAGTTATCCCACTGGCTTTAACCATAGATAAACTATTCACAATTGCTATAACCACAGCAAATTTTTTTAAAATTGTTTATTTAACAAATGTTAGAATGTACAATACATGGGATGGTACATAGTTAGCCATATAACCATAAGAGTACAGCGTATTACTTCCTTTTTCTTTTTTCCAATAGAAATAACATGGAAATAAAAAAAGATTGACATAAAGGACTGGTACATTACAACATCTACTTTAAAATCAGATTCTATTTTCATAAATTCAATGTACCCAAAAAAAAGAACAAAAAACAAAAGAAAAACCAAAAACCAAAAACTATGAAAGCAGTTTGACTATATAGGAGAGGATTTATGAATTTTTATGACATTGAAAACATCAAAAGCAGCACATCTAGAGAATAAAGAACATCATCCTTCACCGGGTATCTTATATAGCTTAGAGCAGATTAAAAACTAATGTTTCCGCAGGTATTCTGTTCCTAAAATAAAGTGAGAGGTTAGTCCGAGGGGTACTGGGAGGCATCCCGTACCCCCCACACCCTGCAGAAATGTGGCAAGGCATCATCCACTAACGCAGTCATATACTCCATTTTTCTTATGTCCGCCATAGTGGAGATGACATGTGTCAAGGTCGGGGGGACAGTTGAAAGCCAGCATCTAGGGATAACCCGTTTCGCCGCCAGCAGAACATATGATATGAGCCTATTCTGGGGCTTTGGAATATCTGGAATTGGGAGTCCCAACAGATAGTATAGGGGGTTAAGTGGGATGGAGATGTTAAAGAGTTTTTGTAACATTCTGTATCTGCGCCCAGAATGGCTGTATATATGGGCAGTCCCAGAAAATGTGCAAATGGCTGCAGTATCCTTGTTACATCTCCAACATAAATTGGAAGTCTGTGGGTGGCGAGCGTGAAGAATGTCTGGGGTTCTGTACCAGAAAAAAATAAATTTGACCGCTGTTTCCGTTTGTATTACACATCTGGAGATTTTGGATGTGTAGTCCCTTATTTTCCCCCAGTCTATTAGGGAATAGATTGGTTCAGTGTTGTTGCCCATTTTTTCATGTATTTGTGGCTTGTGTCGGTTAGTGGGGTAGCCTCATGAAGAATTTTATAGATTGTGTAAATCTGCCGGGGTTCGTGTGGGCCTCTAGCACAGAGTAATTCAAAGTCGGTGGACCACAGCAAATGTATATGTAGCAGTAGTTACAGGACACTAACAGACTCACGACATGTTACATTATCTAGTTAGTAATTTGTTACATGTCCAATCACTCGTTTCTTTTAGTCAGATTTTCTTTATCATATGATTTGACTTTTGTTTCCTAATCCAAATTTGAAACCAATTTGTCCAGTCAGGGAAGTTTAATAAAGAATTACAATTAGCTTAATGCTATGTGCTTTGTTTATGTCTTTAAGTAAAGTAAAGAATTTTACCTTGGCCAGGAAAACTCTGCAACATAAGACAGCCATATTTTTGCAATTAATTCTTGGACATTGTTCATATTACATGGAGTGGTGAGCAGGGAATTATGTATATGAATATAGAAGAGAAAAATTAGCTTTCAAATCTTGCCATGAAGCACAAATTATAACAATTTCTGCCAAAGACATATGGCATTTACTTACAAAGAGCATGTTGGGCAATTCACACAGCATTATATCAAACTAAAGATGAAACAAAACATTCTGCACAAGTAAAATTATAGTAGCCCAAGAACCACTAGCTTAGTTGCAACTAGAATATATAACACTGCCTGTCAACTATTAAGAGTTTAATGATCGCATAGTACAATATAGTGGAAGGGATGCAGAGGCATTTAATATCTCAGTGCAAGGTATAATTACAATTATTAACAATACTAAAAAAAAGGACACACTACAGAAATATTCTGAAAACTGGATTAACCACTTCAGCTCCATAAGGTTTTACCCCTTCCTGACCAGGCCATTTTTTGCGATACGGCACTGCATTGCTTTAACTGACAATTGCGCAGACATGCAACGCTGTACCCAAACAAAATCTATGTCCTTTTTTTTGGTGGTATTTGATCACCTCTGCGGTTTTTATTTTTTGCGCTATAAACAAAAAAAAACAATATTTTTTGCTTTCTGCTATAAAATCTATCCAATAAAAAAAATGTAAAAAAACAAATTTCTTCATTAATTTAGGCCAATTTGTATTCTGCCACACGTTTTTGGTAAAAACAAATACTAAAAAGCGTATATTGATTGGTTTGCGCAAAAGTTATAGTGTCTACAAACTATGGGGTATATTTATTACTTTTTATTTATTTTTTATTATTTTTACTAGTAATGGCAGCTATCACTGATTTTTAGTGGGACTGCAACATTGCGGTGGACAAATCTGACACTAAATTACTATTTTTGGGCACCAGTGACACCAATACAGTGCTAAAAAATGCACTGTCACTGTATAAATGACACTGGCAGGGAAGTTAACACCAGGGCAATCAAATGATTGGAGAGTGATTTCTAACTGTGCAGGGAATGGACTGACTGGAGGAAGAGAGACATCTGTGTCCTGATTAAGGATGAGCCGAACACCACACTGTTCTGTCTGCAGCAGAACTTCCAAACAGGGGAAATGTTCTGACCCAAACAGTGAACCCCATTGAAGTCTATGGGAGCCGAACAGGCAAAATCAAAATTGCCCATTTTGAAGGCTTATATGCAAGTAATTGGCCATGAAAGGGGCATGGGGGTCTTGGCCCTGCCCTGGGGAACATGTATCAAAAAAAAAAAAAACAATTATTTTTTCAGGAGCAGTGATTTTAATGATGCTTAAAGTGAAACCATAAAAATGAAAAATTCCTGTAAATATCCTGCCTGGAGGGTCCCCTTAGTCTGCATGTAAAGTGGTGCACCTGTGTGATGTATAGAACATGCCACAGGAATAATGGCATTTATAAAAGAAAAATTGTTGTTTAAACTTGCTTGCAGCTGTAATGTATTGCCGGCAATATAGATTAAAAAAATGAAAAGAAAAATATTGTGCGTTTCCCTTCCCAGTCCATACCAGGTCCTTTTGGCCAAAATTTTATAAAAATATTGGTGCGGGGGTCCCCCCAAAAATCCATACCAGACCCTTATACGAGCATGCAGCCTGGAGGTCAGGTGGGGGTGGGGAATAGTGAGCCCCCCCCTCGAACCTTACCAGGCCAAATGCCCTCAACAGGGATGGCGTTCGTGTTCGGATCAAACGAACATTCGATCCGAACATCCCCTGTTCACCGGTTCAAGTTTTCCTGAACATAATGGGGCAGTTTGCGGCAACTTCGCGCACCCCATAATGTTTTAAAATGTCGGCAGAATGCCGCCCGCTGATTCCCAGAAGCAACGTTACAACGTCACTTCCGGTTTACTCGGAATGACAGTATTCAGAATCACCATTTTTGGTCATCTGAATACTGTGAAGTGTAAAGGAGGGATGGGGGGGTGTTTTATACCCCCCATCCTTCCATAAAGAGCACCTGTCACCATATATTACTATCACAAGGCATGTTTACATTTCTTGTGATAGCAATAAAAGTGATCAGATTTTTTTTTTAAAGGAACAGTGTTAAGATGAAAAATATAATAAACGAAAAAAAAATGTAAAGCGCCACTGTCCCCGCGAGCTCGTGCAGCAAAGAAAACGCATAAGTAAGTCACTCCCGCATTTGAAAACGGTGTTCAAACCACATATGTGAGGTATCGCCGTGATCGCCAGAGTGTGAATAGTAATTCTAGCAAAAGCCCTCCTCTGCACCTCTAACCTAGTAACCGTAAAAAATGTTTAAAGTGTTGCCTATGGAGATTTTTAAGTACCGGAGTTTGTTGCCGTTCCGAAAGTGTGCGCAATTTTCAACCCTAACATGTATGGTATCTATTTACTCGGTGTAACATCCTCTTTCACAATATGCAAAAAATTGAGTTAACTTTACTGTTGTCTTATTTTTTAATTAAAAAAACTATTTTTTTCCCAGAAAATTGCACTTGAAAGACCGTTGTGCAAATACCGTGTGACAAATAGTATTGCAACGATCGCCATTTTATTCTCTAGGGTGTTTGAAAAAAAATATAATGTTTGGGGGTTCTAAGTAATTTTCTAGCAAAAAAAGATTTTAACCACTTCAGCCCCGGAAGGATTTCCCACTTTAGGACCAGAGCACTTTTTGCGATTCGGCACTGCATCGCTTTAACTGACAATTGCGCGGTCGTGCGACATTGCACCCAAACTAAATTTGCATCCTTTTTTTCCCACAAATAGAGCTTTCTTTTGGTGGTATTTGATCACCGCTGCGTCTTTTCTGATCACCGCTATAAACAAAAAAAAAAAGAGCGACAATTTTGCAAAAAAAACCTAATTTCTTACTTTTTGCTAAAATACAAATCCAAAAAAAAAATATTAAAAAAATGTTTTTCCATCGGTTTTGGCTGATTTATATTCTTCCTCATATTTTTGGTAAAAAAAATCGCAATCAGCGTTTATTGATTGGTTTGCGCAAAAGTTTCTGCGTTTACGGATGAGAATTAATTTCTGGGGTTTTTCATTTTCTTTTATTTTTTAGTAGTAATGGTGGCGATTTGCAATTTTTAGCGGTACTGCAGTATTGCAGCAGACATGTCGGACCATTTTGACACTTTTTTGGGACCATTGGCATTTATACAGCGATCAGTGCTATAAAAATGCACTGATTACTGTGTAAATGCCATTGGCAGTGAAGGGGTTAACCTGAAGGGGGCGCTCTAAGGGTTAACTGTGTTCCTTGGGCAAGTTCTAACTGTATGTGGGCCGGCCTGGCTGGGGGAAGGGAGTGATCACAGCTTCCATATACAGGAAGCTTGTGATCACAGCCCTTCCCCCTCTAACAGAATGGAGATCCGTGTTTACTTACATGTACCTCCATTCTTTCACTGTGGGGGGGGGCATCACGGGTAGCCGGCGGTGATCGAGTCTGCCCTACCCGCTCCCTGGCCCCCCTAAACACAGTGAGCATGCGAGCGTGCCTCCGGCAGCGCGCACGCTCACAGTGAGGGATATCACAGCCGCCATCATATGATGGCAGTTTGCAATATCGAGCATCTTCGTCGCCGTCAGACTGCGGTCAGCGGTCGGCAAGTGGTTAACTTGTAAACAACAAGTGTAAAAAAGGGCTCCGGGGCTTAAGTGGTTAAACTAATTTACAACATCAGGTCAGTTCCTCCGTCCAACAAGAGTAACTTTAACTGCAAGGGGTTATAGTGTTCTGGCACTGCCAACAAGCAAGGCCCAATTTTTGGCCACCTGTTTCACTGGGGGCTTTCGTCAGAATTTGGAAACAAATTTACAACATCAGGTCCCGGTTCCTCCGTCCAACAAGAATAACTGCAAGGGGTTACTGTGTTCTGGCACCGCCAACAACCAAGGCCCAATTTTTGGCCACCTGTATGACTGGGGGCTTTCGTGAGAATTTTTTAACTAATTTACAACATCAGGCCCAGTTCCTCCATTCAACAAGATTAACTGCAAGGGGTTACAGTGTTCTGGCAATGCCAACACACAGGGCCCAATTTTTCGCCACCTGTTTGACTGGGGGATTTTATCACAATTTTGTAACTAATTTACAACAGCAGGGCCCGCTCCAAAATAAACAAAAAATGACCTGCGGTTCCCCCCAAAATCCAAACCAGGCCCTTCAGGTCTGGTATGGAATTCAAGGAGAACCCCGTGCCAAAATTAAAAAAAAAATGACGTGCGGTTCCCCCAAAATTCAAACCAGGCCCTTCAGGTCTGGTATGGATTTTAAGGGGAACCCCGTGCCAAAATTTTAAAAAAATGGCGTGGGGTCCCCCCCAAAATCCAAACCAGACCCTTATCCGAGCACGCAGCCCTGGCATGGCAGCAGGGGGTGGGGACGAGCGAGCGCCCCCCTCAGAACCATACCAGGCCACATACCCTCAACATGGGGAGGATGCTTTGAGGTCCCCCCCAAAGCAACTTGTCCCAATGTTGATGGGGAGAAGGGCCTCATCCCCACAACCCTGGCCGGTGGTTGTGGGAGTCTGCAGGCAGGGGGCTTATCTGAATCTGGAAGCCCCCTTTAATAAGGGGGCCCCCAGATCCCAACCCCCCTATGTGAATAGGTTTGGGGTACTTTGTAACCCTACCCATTCACCAAAAAAGGAGTGTAGTGTAAACAGTTTTTGACAAGTCCTTTAGTTTGTATTATAGCTCTTTCTTCCTCCATCTTCTCCTGGCCTGCTCCTTCTACTGGCCATCTTCTTCTTTAAGTCTTCTTGCTTCCTCTCTTCGTCTTCAATCTTCATCTTAATCTTCTTTCTCCGCCGCCGCTCTCTCTGCTGGTGCAGTCTGGCCCCTGCACGTCTTGCCAAATGGGCGGTCTACACGATGACAGTACTTTTATAAGAAAGGGTGGGGCCACCCAGTGATGTAACCGAGTGAACCCGCCCCTTCTGATGTCATGTGATGTCAGAGGGAGCGGGTCACCCATTTACGTCACAGGTTGCCCCACCCCTTCTTATAAAGAACTGTCACCGTGAAGACCGCCTATTCGGCAAGACGTGCAGGGGTCGGACTGCAGCAGCGGAGAACGCGGCGGCGGGGAAAGAAGAAAGAAGATCAAGATGAAGATTGTAGATTGAAGACGAAGAGAGGAAGCAAGAAGATTAAAAGAAGAAGATGACCAGAAGAAGGACCAGGCCAGGAGAAGATGGAGGAAGAAAGAAGAAAGAAGAAAAGAGCTATAATACAAAATAAAGGACTTGTCAAAAACTGCCTAATGTTTTTTTTCTACACTACACTCCTTTTTTGGTGAACAGGTAGGGGTACAATGTACCGCAAACCTGTTCACATGGGGGGGGTCAAAATCTGGGGGCCCCCTTATTAAAGAGGGCTTCCAGATTCCGATAAACCCCCCACCCGCAGACCCCCAAAAGCACCGGCCAGGCTTGTGGGGAAGAGGCTCTTGTCCCCATCAACATGGGGAAAAGGTGCTTTGAGGTGGGGGGGGCAGAGCCCCCCTCCCCCAAAGCACCCATACTCCCCATGTTGAGGGCATGTAGCCTGGTACGGATCAGGAGGGGGGGCGCTCACTCGTCCCCCCATCCTAACCGGCCAGGGCTGCATGCTCAGATAAGGGTCTGGTTTGGATCCTAGGGGGACCCCCACGTCAATTTTTTTTTAAATTTGGTGCGGGGTTCCTCTTAATATCCAAACCAGACCCAAAGAGCCTGGTTTGGACTGGGGGGGGGGCGTACGCACTTTTTTCCAGCATTTTTTTGTATATTGCCGGGAGCCAGCAATACATTACAGCCGCAATTTTAAATGACAATTTTTCCTATGGAAATGTCATTTTGCTCTACACCTCACAGAGATGCGCTCTTTTGCACACCGGCTAAGGACACCCCCCAGGCACAATATTTAAAGGGATTTTTCTTTTTTTTTCACTGTAAGCATTATTAAAATCACTGCTCCTGAAAAAAACGATCAATTTAAAAACTTTTTTTTTTCATTGATACATGTCCCCTAGTCCCGGGTCCCCATACACTTTTTATGACAATAACATTGCATATAATCCTTTAAAATGAGCACTTTTGATTTTTCATGTTCGCGTCCCATAGACTTTACTGGTGTTCGAATGTTCCCCTTGAACTTTTTGTCTGTTCGCATTTTCTGGTGCGAACTGAACCGGGGGGTGTTCGGCTCATCCCTAGCCCTCAATATGGGGAGGTCCCCCCAAAGCACCTTATCCCCATGTTGATGGGGACAAGGGTCTCTTCCCAACAACCCTGGCCAGTGGTTGTCGGGGTCTGCGGGCGGGAGGTTTATCGGACTCTGGAAGCCCCCTTTAACAAGGAAGCCCCCAGACCCCCCCCATGTGAATGGGTATCGGGTACATCGTACACCTACCTATTTCGTCAACATGGGGACAAGGGGCTTTGCTCAGATAAGGGCCTGGTATGGACTTTGGAGAGGACCCCACACCGTTTTTTTTTCAATATTTTCATCTATATTGCTGGGAGCCAGCAATACATTACAGCTGCAAGCAAGTTTGAATGACAATTCTTCTTTTATAAATGTCATTATTGCTGTGGCATGTTGTATACTTCACACAGATACACCACTTTACAAGCAGACTAAGGGGAGGATATTTAAAGGAATTTTTAATTTTTATTGTTTTATGTTAAGCATGTCCCCCAGGGCAGGACCCAGATCCCATACCCCTTTCATGGCCAATTATTTTTTATAAACCCATTTTATAGCACTTTTTTTATTCAGCTATCAATGGGAAAACCACTTCAGCCCCAGAAGGATTTCCGCTTTAACTGACAATTGCACGGTTGTGCGACGTTGTAGCCAAACTAAATTTGCGTCCTTTTTTTCCCACAAATAGAGATTTCTTTTGGTGGTATTTGATCGCCTCTGCGTCATTTCTGATCACCGTTATAAACAAAAAAAGAGCGACAATTTTGCTAAAAAAAAACATATTTCTTACTTTTTGCTAAAATACATATCAAAAAAAAAAAAAAACATCTAACTGATCCAGAGTACAGGGATCAGTAGACCTCTGACATGCCGCCTGTCAGAATGGTGAACCGACATGTTTACATTGGTGGTTCCACGTTCTGGCTCCGTCACAGGCAAGCGCGGCTCATCCCCTAGCAACTATAAGCGGCGTTTCGTGGGACAGAGCCACAATGTCGCCGCTTATAGTCGTTACGCGGTTGGGAAGTGGTTAATGATGCCATGGCCGGGTTCCCGCCCCATTCCTTAACAACCAGCTTACACTGTGCCCTGATTGAGCAAAACTTTGCCCAATCAGGGCACAGAATTCACTGTGCAGCGCTCTGTGCATTGCAGGGTGTTCGGCGACCGGCTGAACAGGCAAATGTTCGACCCAAACTCATGCTTGGGCTGAACCATTCACCCATCCCTAGTCCTCATTAGCAGGACCACAATATCTCTCTCCCTCTCTGACAGAACGACAGTCTGCCTTGTTTACATAGGGGAAAACAAAAGCTGCGCTAAAATAACCAATAGTTACATAAAAACAACAAATGAAGAGTCCAAATATTGTGGTATTCCTTGCACCACTAAATATCTGTGTTAACAAACTGATTGTAGTGCCACCACGGAAACACTGGTGAATAAAGGAAAGTCCACCACCAATATATGTAGGGGGGCTTACCAGAACACAAAGTGTTCAGTTGCATGCAAATCCCCGACCTGGGATGTGGAACCACTTGTATCTTCACCTTAGATGAGTATCCTTTTCATCACATTACACTCTCCAATGATTTGACCACAGGGGGCTAGGAATCCCTCTCAAAAGTCAGACACTCTCCCAGTTCACACTCGTGTAACGTGCACCATATGAGAGAAAGGAGGACTCATGGTGAAGTACCGCAGGGTATATTTATTAAAAATGATAAATGTACTCACACTTCTAAAAACAAATTTGCGTGTATGCCGGCCGGCTCCCGCTTCCCGGAATGAAAATCAAAACAGTGGTGACGTCAGTGCGTCCTCCCAACGTACGTTTCGTCACAAATGATGTTGTCAACGGGGATAGGACGCGCTGCTGCATCACCACTTCTATAAATACAAAAGGCCGTCCCCCCAATCTGAAGCGCGAGCGGCCATATTTGGTCTGGGAAAATTGTGCCCTTTCTACCCAAACCACGCAACTGTTAAAAAACAAAAGCGATCATCTGTAACTTGGAGAATTTTAGTCTATATTGACACAATAAGTGGTCTGTTTTCTCAATGCATTTACAAATGGGCATATTAAAAAAAAAAACAAAAGCGATCATCTGTGACTTGGAGAATTTTAGTCTATGTTGACACAATAAATGGTCTATTTTCTCATTTGCATTTACAAGGGGCACAAAAACACACAAACTCAATTCGTCAGAGGCGTGTGGGTATTTTGAAAAAGAGCGACACAGAATCCACTTAGAATGTCCAAAGGGATTTCTATATCAAAAAATGGCTCTGTTGTGACTCATTATGGTCAAACAGACTTTTCATTTTTATTATATAATTAAGAAAATCTGTAAAACCCCAGAATATAAATAAAAAAAAAAAATTGAAATAAGCCATATGAATTAAATTAGAATAAACTAATTACAATACTTATAAAATTGAAAAAAAATATATATTATCAATCTAAAAAGTTGATAACGGCTTCGGGCAAGAATGCCAATGATCGTATGATGTTCCTACCAGAATATACTATAATTATAATTTAGGCCACTCGAGGATCAGATTGAGTTCACATATATGGTCCCTCTATTGGAACCCATGTCAATTGTGTGGTGTCTCCCACAAACATTGTATATGCTCGAACATTTTTATCCAACAGACATGTTTGGACCACGATCTCAAAGTGCATCATGATTCGACATAACAGGTAAATCCACTCCCATAATGATTATGAATTCTTATGCTCTAGGTTAACCTCTCTATAAGTCAATGATAGTCAATTAGGTCCTGTCGGACTGAACATCTACTCAATTTAGCACAGATAATCAACAGGCTAATATTTATAAACCTCTCCCATAGGTTTGGGAAGGTTGATAGGTTAGTCAAATCTTAGTACTAAATGTTGGACTGGTGGTACGGTACCCCTTATGGGTAAACAACAGTATTTTAATTTAGTAGTCATCCATGTGGGTCCATTAAGGTTAGGCCCCTATTCCTCAGTCAGTTAAGAATTCAGATATGCAAAAAGGCCTAATGACTGGTGTGTAAAAGACGATGTACCTCATGAGTTGTCAATAAATGCATTAGTATCAACCTCTATGTTCAGACCATAGGGGACAAAGGATCTTATTCTGTAGGTCCAGGACATTTCTAGTTTAGAAACGCCCCTGACCAAAGATCCCCCACGCCAATGAGATGTATAATGGTCCATCCCCAAAAAGATTGTCTTAGAAGGGTCTCTATTATGATGGTCTCTGTAGTGTTTGGACACTGAATGGTTCCTAAACCCTGAGAGTATATTTGTTATGTGTTCATTTAAATGAACTTGCAATGGCCGTTTGGTCCTGCCCATGTACTGCAGTCCGCATGGGCACTGTAACAAGTAGACCACAGCTTTAGTGTTGCAGGTGATGAAGGACCTAGTCTCAAACTGCGTAGAACGACTGGTAGAAGTGAAGAATTGTATTTTCCTGGTAGTGGAAGCATTGTAGGAACACACCCTACATCTACCACATTTATAAAAGCCCTTTAAGTCTTGGAAAAAGACTGGCTTATTGATAGGGGGGTTTATGATGTTTGGAGCGACTCTATTTCTCAAAGAAGACGCTCCTCTAAACACTACGGCTGGTCGTTCCGGTAAGGAACTTCCCAAAGTTCGATCATTTTTGAGAATATGCCAATGTTTTGATATCAGTTGTTTAATCTGTCTTGCTTGGATGGAATAGGTCGTAATAAACGGTAGTTGGGGAGAGCTGTTCGGTCTTTCGTCAGGGCCTCTCTCTCTCTCAGGAGATCTCCTCTCTCCATCTGAGACACCTCCTCTAGAATAGGAGATAAAAAAATCTTAACTATAACCCTTCTCCAAAAATCTATGGCTCAAGACTCTGGCCTGTTGTTGAAAGGTGTCCACATCAGTGCAATTGCGTCGGAGGCACATATACTGACTCTTTGGGACACCTTGGAGCCAAGGTCAATGGTGGCAACTTTTTACTGGGATGAAAGAGTTATGGTCTGAAGGTTTGAAATAAGTAGACTTTTTAAAACATCCATCTTTGATCTCTAAATTGAGATCAAGGAAACTAATCTTTTGGGGATGGGCCTCATACTTCAGCTCGATACCCCTATTGTTATGGTTGAAGATTTTGAAGAATTCCTCAAGGCTCTGTCTATCCCCATCCTATAGGAGGAAGACGTCGTCTATATACCTTGCCCAGAGGACCACTTCTGGTCTTCTCTGGGCATAGACGGCATCTTCCTCCCATAGGGCCATAAATAGGTTCGCGAGACTCGTGCGTATTTGGCACCCATTGCCACACCTCTAATCTGCTGGTAGAACTTCTGGTCAAACCAGAAATAGTTGTGTGTGGCCGCAAATTCAAGAAGTTCCATAATGAACTCCACTTGTTCTCTTGGGAGCTCTGGGTCTCTTTCTAAATAATATCGAACTGCTGAAAAACCCAATTTGTGGGGAATAATGGTAACATCAGCGGTTACCAAGAGTATTCCTTCTATGGGAACATAATTCGCAAGAATGTTGATAATGTGTCTGGAGTCTTTAACGTAAGAAGACATAACCTTTACTATTGGTTGTAAGAAAAAGTCAATATATCTGCCCACCCGGGATGTCAGAGAATCTATTCCACTGACAATAGGACGCCCGGGTGGGCAGATCGGGTCTTTGTGCAGTTTAGGGAGATAATATATGACCGGGGTGCGTGGTGCCTTCGGTATCAAGAAGGCACCCTCTTTTTTAGTAAGAATATTTTGCTGTACCCCTTTATTAACAATCGTCGTTAAAGCTGCTTTATATTTAACTTTTGTTTTAAAGTTTGTACGTACTCTGGTCTCCTACAATCCTGTTCATTTCCTCTAAGTAGGTTTCTCGGTCCAGGACTGCAATACCGCCCCCTTTATCCGCTGGGCGGACAACTAGTTCTTTGTTCCTACACAAAGACTCTAACCCTGTTTGCAAATGTTTATTCTTGTTCTAGATCCCTCAGCACCACATCTCTAAAAACTTTCAGAGAATGGGCAAGGGGTCCAGGAGGGTTGAACAAAGATGCATTGGATAGACCCGTATGGACAAATTGAGTGGTGTTTCTTCCATAATTATTAACTGGATTAGATAGAAAATATATTTTTATGCTTGCTCTACGCACAAATTCATGGATGTCCATATAGGTCTCAAATTTATTAAGTTTCCTCGGGGGGGCAAATTTCAAACCTTAGTCTAACAATTGTAATTCAGATTTTGAAAGTACCTTCGAACTTAAATTAAAGGTGCCAGATCCTACTACATTTTTGCTCTTTTCAACTCGTAATCTCCTCCCCCCTCTGGTCCCTCTTCTAGGTCTACAGGCCTTTCCTGCTCTGCCCTGGCCGGAGAAAACCCCAATTTGGATTCTGTGAGGTTTCCCCAAAGGGGAATGATCCTCCACTTACTCTTCCTAAATCTGGTGGTCCACTTTTGAGAGTTCCAGATCTTGAGGTGGAGGGTACGGGACTATCCATGGCCCCCATCTCCGGACCTCTTAGGTCGCTGAGTGGATAGAATCTGTTATTAATATTCACATCATATTCCACCTCCTGACTCGCCTGGGGGGGGTCTCTGTCTGGTCCCTCCTTGCCATCCTTCTACGTGTGGGCCCTTGCCTTTGGTACCAGGGAAAGGGGAATTTCTCATACGTGGAGGTTGCTTTTGATTCCAATGTGGATTCTGTTGGGGATCATTATAAGGATAGTCCCTCTGGGTGGAGCCTCCTTCTTTATAATAGGGGTGCTGCCCTATACCCCTAAACCAATCTCCATTGTTGTTAGGCCTCTTATTGGCAGGTCTCCCTCCCCCACTCATTCCTTTATAGGACCCTTGTTGGCCTCTATTATAATTGTGATAGTATGGGGAAGAGTATGGAGGTTGACCTTTACCCTTCGGAGGTCTCCTTCCAGGGGTGGAAGGATAATCGTAATAGTGAGGGTTGTTGTGATACGGTTCTCTGTAATCTACTGGGGCTTCATTTTGTCCCCGAGAGATACCCTCTTTTTCCTCCATTGTTTTTTTTTTGCCAATCAAAAACTAAGGCAGATTTATAATCATTCAGATCTCTATTGAACTTTTTCCTCTTTTTAATTTTTTGATCTTTCTCCTCTTTTTCTAATACTTTAAGTAATGATAGAGATCTATATTTATATTCATCCCCTTCTTTGTAGGGCACTAACCTTTCCTTAAGGGTCTTGATTTCCTCGTCCAACCTAGTTAACTTGTTCCGTTTCCTATCTATGAGGAATTTGATCAAACTAATTCCCGCTGAATTAAAATACTTAAACCAGTCTTCTAGGTTCTCGTCTCCCTTTTGGGGAGACACCTCCCACCTTAGACTCCTGGGGACCATATTGTTCCTGATATATGTCCCCAGATATTCAATGTCCCATTGAGTGTGAATTTCTGACACTGTGAGATTTTTCAATTTCACAAACATTCCGTTTAGGTCACTCTCATCATCTCTATATGCTTCAAAGACTCCCTCAGGGTTAAATATATCCATAAAGACTGATCACTTAGACTCAGCAGTAGTAGAAAAAAAGAGAAACAATATATATATATATATATATATATATATATATATATATATATATATATATATATAACAATATATATAATAAACTGCGCTAAAAAGTCCAAAGCAAGCTGCAGCAAAATACTAAACTTATATGGTCAAATGGGAAAACAAAAAAAATAACCAGTAGTTACATAAAAACAACAAATGAAGAGTCCAAATAATGTGGTATTCCTTGCACCACGAAATATCTGTGTTAACAAACTGATTCTAGTGCCACCACGGAAACACTGGTGAATAAAGGAAAGTCCACCACCAATATATGTAGGGGGGGTTACCAGAACACTAAGTGTTCAGTTGCATGCGAATCCCCGACCTGGGATGTGGAACCACTTGTATCTTCACCTTAGATGAGTATCCTTTTCATCACAGTACACTCTCCAATGATTTGACCACAGGGGGCTAGGAATCCCTCTCAAAAGTCAGACACGCTCCCAGTTCACACTCGTGTAACGTGCACCATATGAGAGAAAGGAGGACTCATGGTGAAGTACCGCAGGGTATATTTATTAAAAATGATAAATGTACTCACACTTATAAAAACAAAATCGTGTGTATGCCGGCCGGCTCCCGCTTCCTGGGATGAAAATCAAAACAGTGGTGACGTCAGCGCGTCCTCCCGACGTACGTTTCGTCACAAATGACATTGTCAACGGGGAAAGGACGCGCCGCTGCATCACCACTTCTATAAATACAAAAGGCCATCCACCCAATCTGAAGCGCGAGTGGCCATATTTGGTCTGGGAAAATTGTGCTCTTTCTACCCAAACCGCGCAACTGTTAAAAAACAAAAGCGATCATCTGTAACTTGGAGAATTTTAGTCTATATTGACACAATAAGTGGTCCGTTTTCTCAATGCATTTACAAAGGGGCATATTAAAAAAACAAACAAAAGCGATCATCTGTGACTTGGAGAATTTTAGTCTATGTTGACACAATAAATGGTCTATTTTCTCAATGCATTTACAAAGGGCACAAAAACACACAAACTCAATTCGTCAGAGGCGTGTGGTTATTGTTTACATAGGCAGACCGCCGTTCTGCCTCTCCTACAAATTATAGGCAGGTCCCAGCGGCTATCGTGGCTGCTGGATCCACTGATTGGCACATGGGAGCACGGCTCCATTGACACGCGTGCCTCAGAGTCGAGGAGAGAAATCACGTGCAGGTACGTGAGTTTGCGCTTAAGTGCCGCCCTGCCACAGTATATGTATGTGGGGTGGTTCTTAAGTGGTTAAAATATATCAAAAGCCTACTTTTTTTTTGGTTTTTCATTTTTTTTAGCTTCGGATAGAGTAGGGAATGGTTAAAACGCTGGTTAGGTGTATTTTTTCCAGTTTGGGAGATGAATGGTTCAATTCCTGCCAACATGGAAGTGAGAGGAAATTACTCCATAGTAATAGATAACAAAATTTAAACAGTTGTCACCACTGACATTCTTGGTTAGACAGTGAAAGGCCTTTTGAAGGACCTACCCTTTATTCCTATCCTATTGACAGCTAAAAATTACTTGTACTAAATTGCCTAGTTAATAGGACACACATAAATAAAACATCACCATGTTGTTTACGCTTCCCCACTCTTTGCAGGAAATAATTTGGGGCTTTACATACACTTTGAGAACCAAGATGGCAAAAAGCTCTTTGCAAGAGCAGCACACAGATCACACATGAAATCGAAAGTTTTCATGTAACCTCCCTGAAAACAAATCATATGAATCAGTGGCAGATGCATTTGGGAAGGGAACCACTGAGAAATAATAATGTTTGGGCCCCCATATTTAATTCATGGTAATTTAATTGGTACAAACACTTATTTATGATGCATAAACATATGCAGGATGTGTAGTCTTTGTGATGTCCTGAGCTTTTTCATGATCCATAATATAAAACTAGAATCAGAGAGTGAACACCCCCTGTACTACTTGGTCAAACTGTTATCAGTGGAAAATAGAAGCAGGATTTGCATGTCAGGCAAGGGTATACATCAGTGGCGTAACTAGCACCTTAAGGGCCCCGATGCAAGAAACCATGAAGGCCCCCCTGACAGGGCCCTTTCCTCTGAGCCCGGTGGCAGAACGCCAGAGTCCGGTCGTAAGTGTTTGGCTGCATATAAAAGGAACCGATCTCTCCATTTCCCCCCACACTTCTCCTCCACTCCCTCCCGCAGGCATTCAGCGGCTGCAGGAGGAAAATGGAGAGATTGGTTCCTATATGCCGGAGTTTCTTAATCTATTTACAGTCAGGGCTCCCTTGAAGGTTACCCCTAGGTGAATGAGGATGCACTGCAACCACTCCACAACTGCGTGCATTGCACACAGTTGCAGCATAGTGGTGATGCATTTAGAGCTTTAAAACAGGCGGTCAGGAGGCAACAGATTGCCTCTTTACCAGCTGTCAAATGCCTGAGCATGGATCGCTTTCAGAGGAACAGCATTTTTTTTGCTGGTACTATGAACAAGCAGGGAAAAAAATTAGTGATTGTACACATAGGGGGTCAGGATTAAAAGCACATACATAGAATGTGCATACATACATTTACACACACACATATATAAACACATACATAATGCACACACACATACATATATACTGTATATATGTACACATATATAAACACACGCACACATTCAAGCACACATATATAGATACACACACATATATATATGCACTTACATACATGCACCCACACATATACATCCACCCACCCACATACATGTGCCCAAATACATACATGTACCCACACACATGTGCCCCCACACATACATGGACCCACACACATACATGCAGACACACACATACATGCAGACACACACATACATGGACCCACACACATGCATGCACCCACACACATGCATGCACCCACACACATGTACCCACACACATACATGCACCCACACACACACATGCACCCACACACATACATGGACCCACACACATGTACCCACACACATGTACTAACACACATACATGCAGACACACACATACATGGACCCACACACATACATGCACCCACACACACATGTACCCACACACACACACATGCACCCACACACATACATGCACCCACACACACACACATGCGCCCATACACACACATGCACCCACACACACACACATGCATCCACACACATACATGCACCCACACACACATGCACCCACACACACACATGCACCCACACACATACATGCACCCACACATGCACCCACACACATACATACATACACCCACACACATGTACCCACACACATGTACCCACACACATACATGCAGACACACACAAACATGGACCCACACACATACATGCACCCACACACATACATACACCCACACACATGTACCCACACACATGTACCCACACACATACATGCAGACACACACACATACATGGACCCGCACACATACATGCATCCACATACATATACCCACACACATACACTGTGTGCAGAATTATTAGGCAAATGAGTATTTTGACCACATCATCCTCTTTATGCATGTTGTCTTACTCCAAGCTGTATAGGCTCGAAAGCCTACTACCAATTAAGCATATTAGGTGATGTGCATCTCAGTAATGAGAAGGGGTGTGGTTTAATGACATCAACACCCTTTATCAGGTGTGCATAATTATTAGGCAACTTCCTTTCCTTTGGCAAAATGGGTCAAAAGAAGGACTTGACAGGCTCCGAAAAGTCAAAAATAGTGAGATATCTTGCAGAGGAATGCAGCACTCTTAAAATTGCCAAGCTTCTGAAGCGTGATCATCGAACAATCAATTTCATTCAAAATAGCCAACAGGGTCGCAAGAAGCGTGTGGAAAAACCAAGGCGCAAAATAATTGCCCGTGAACTGAGAAAAGTCAAGCGTACAGCTGCCAAGATGCCACTTGCCACCAGTTTTGCCATATTTCAGAGCTGCAACATCACTGGAGTGCCCAAAAGCACAAGGTGTGCAATACTCAGAGACATGGCCAAGGTAAGAAAGGCTGAAAAACGACCACCACTGAACAAGACACACATGCTGAAACGTCAAGACTGGGCAAATAAATATCTCAAGACTGATTTTTCTAAGGTTTTATGGACTGATCAAATGAGAGTGAGTCTTGATGGGCCAGATGGATGGGCCCGTGGCTGGATCGGTAAAGGGCAGAGAGCTCCAGTCCGACTCAGACGCCAGCAAGGTGGAGGTGGAGTACTGGTTTGGGCTGCTATCATCAAAGATGAGCTTGTGGGGCCTTTTCGGGTTGAGGATGGAGTCAAGCTCAACTCCCAGTCCTACTGCCAGTTTCTGGAAGACACGTTCTTCAAGCAGTGGTACAGGAAGAAGTCTGCATCCTTCAAGAAAAACATGATTTTCATGCAGGACAATGCTCCATCACACGCGTCCAAGTACTCCACAGCGTGGCTGGCAAGAAAGGGTCTAAAAGAAGAAAAA